>APFE031450937.1:36357-59968 GCA_000404065.3 Pinus taeda
GGCCATGCACATCAACTTGTCGAAGTACCCATTCATCTCATGTCGGACTTGCTTCTTGTCTTCGCCTTGGTGAGTGTTGAATGGGTTGGATTGCATGTGTGCACACAGTGGCATGCATGTTGTTGAATCCCCTGCATGCAATCAACCACACTACTCACCATGTTTGCTCCGTGTTAGCTACTAGGATGGATCTTTAACTTGTTCGGGCGCAATTTCATCCATGAGTGCACGTTGCACCCACTGTTGTTCCTAATCCTGTTGCAATGCATTCGTCTATCTAGCACATGCAACTCCTTCTTCGTTCCATTATCTATCTTCGCACAATCTTCATGTCGCATCGTCACCTCATAGCCTGAGTCTCCAAATTTTCTTTCATTATCAGTGGATCTTCTTGATATTGCAACTATGTTCCGCCTCTGTGTTGTCAAAAACCTTCAACTTGCATTCGTTGTATTCGACACATTCGTTGCATTCAATATGTTGCCTGCAGTTGTTGTTCATGATGTTGCTCATTGTGATGATGTTTCTTGATGTCCTTGTCTACAAACAACTTGATGTATTCGTGAGTAGGCTAGCTCATAGACACTTGATCGATTGCATCTCCAAGCGTGCTTTCAAAGGTGTCTTTGTCTTTTCTCTCTTGGAAACCATTGTACCTGTACTACTGAGAGGTAGATGAACGCCTACAATACTTGGAGATATGGCAACACTCATGGCAAGAAATTTGTCAGTTGAAAACCAAATGAACATGAGAACTGACTTGTAACATACCTGGGTGAATGATCATGAAGGTTGCGCAATTTCCACCGGGAGGTCGGGAGACCGACTGCCAAGACTACACAAGGTATAATCCGGGTTGCTAGGAGATTGACTGGAATTGTGTAATACATAGTCCAGTCTAGCTGCTGACTGCTGGGATTGCACAATGTGAAATTCCATCTTGGAAGGACTGCTGGCCCAAGGACAGATTTGTGCAATTTCTTGGACCAAATAGCCATTGTCCTCCAAAAATGTGCAAAACAGTCCTAGAGGCAAGTGCTGGAAAGTAATGCACAAATATGGAGAGGAAGGTGAGCCTTCCTTTCCCAAATTACTTAATGCAACCTTGGTGAACGTAGAGCCCGGGCCAACGTTGGCCCGACTCACTGACGGGCAACCGGAAGAAAGTAAGTCAATGAATGCATGGTGACACTAAGTGATAGAAAAAGTGATTAACAGTGCATGAAAAACATGAATGAAATATTCAGCAAATAGATCAACATGCATGTGGGTGAGGCAGTTCGCCGATTGGGCAAACGTCCATGCAAAACAGTTGCATGCATGTGACAACCGTGAGATAGCAACAAAAATTGAAACAGAGTTATGACAAGCTAGTATACATGTTAACGACACCAAGCATTCAAATAAATCAAGCAAATAGTACTCATATAAGTCAAAACCCAAAAAGTGACAGAAATGCAACACAAGGCATGAGAAACAGGATTACACCAAAACAACTGAGCTAAATGTGCCAACTGCTCCTAGACGTGATGTGGGATGTTAGAGCTACAAGATTGATGTGAGGAATGAGGTATGTAGCATCAAGTTGATGAGTTTCGATAACATTGAGGTTGTGACATGCATGCCATAAATCTGGGAGCAACACTTTGTGGGAGGTTTCTAAAATGGTCCTTTAATGTAACCTCCAACTACTAAACATAGATCCCTTAAACAAGGTATGTCTTTGTATGTTTCCTTGGGAGAAGTAGCTTATGCATGCAAGTCATTTTTTCTCGGTTTGGGAGGGAACCGGTCAACTCAGCTGCACATGCAAGAGATTTCTCGACTACTGGAAGGAAATGTGCATTTCTGGCTAGGATCTGGGTTGAATTCCTATGAGATTTGCACAATTTCTGGGTAGAGCACCTAACTACTGCCTAGATTTGCACAAATCCTAGGCTGAACAACCTGCTGCTAGGAAAATTTGTGCAAATCCTGCTGGGAGGGTTGGCTTGCAAGATTGCGCAATCCTGGAGCCCAACAAGCTGTCAGAGAGGATTGGGAAATTTCTGGAGGGAAGGCAGGTTTCCCTCCAGAAATGTGCAATTTTCAAGGGGAATCTGTGCAGCCTGTATCTAGACCAAGTCTGGGTGAGTAGCCTGTGAAGGGAAAAGATCAAACTTTGATCGACAGGTTGCCTTTGTGCAAGAAAGACACTGAAGCATGAGGACTTGATGAAGCAAGGCAAGTTGTTGTGTAAGGTTAGTAGGGAGGCTCCAAAACAAGCTAAGGCAAAATTTTGGAGGGTGGTTGTAGCCGCTACAACACCTTGGAAGACCTATAATTAAAACCATGTAAATGACCTCCCATTTCCATTCTGGAATTGAAATAGGTTGAAGCAACCCATCTAGATGATTACACTCTGCTTTGATATGCTAACAGTCCAAATATTTAGCCACAAAATCTTCCACTTCCTTCTTCAGATTCAGCCAATAGTAGAACTTCTTCACTACTATAAATGTCTTCTGATAATCTAGGTGACCTGAATATGGGTTGACATGAAACTCCCTCAAGATAAGAATCTTGAGCCCACTGTCATCTGGCACATAAATATTGTCCTTGAATCTCACCAACCATCTTCTGTGAGATGATAGTCAATATCCTGATCACCTGTACCTTATTGTAACATGTGTCTAGACTCCCTGTACTTATCATCATGTTGTCCTTCCTGTAAGATTCGATCCTTCAAATTTGTACCATACGATCTCACCGTTGCAACATGGTTAATATGCACTCTCCTACTAAGAGCATCTATAGCCCTATTCTCCTTACCCTTAATGTAGCTAATCTTGAAGTCAAACTCACTAAGTGTGGCCAACCACCTAGCTTTCCTAGAATTCATATCTATTTGGTCAAACAAATATCTCAACCCACTTTGATCGCTCATCAATACAAACCTCCTTCCAAGAAGATAATTCTTCCACATCTTCAAGGCATGAATAATAGCTACCAACTCAAGATCATGAGTTACATAGTTCTTCCCGTGCTCATTCAGTTTCCTAGACTCATAACACACCTCCCTCCTTCATCAACACCCCACTAAATCCTCTCTTGCAGGCATCTGTACACACCATGAACTCTTTATTGGGTTCTGCAATATTAAGAACTGGAGCATTTGTCAACAATTTCTTCAACTGCTCAAAATTGGTTGCACAATCCTCTGTCCATTCAAATTTCTTACCTTTTCTTTGTAATGATGTAATAGGATATTCAATGTGGGAGAATATCTTGATGAAACTCCTATAGTAACCTGCTAACCCCATGAATGGTCTGAATGCATCCACATTCTTAGGAGTTGCCTAGTCCATGACAGCCCTTATCTTTTCCAGATACACTATTATGCCTTCCTTGGAAGCAACATGTCCCAAGAAATGTACCTTTGTCTGAAATAAATTGCACTTGCTAAGCTTGGCATACAATTGATGCTCTCTCAGCAATCTCAAAATTTCTACTAAATTTTCAGCATTCTCTTCCTCATTCTTAGAATTTGTCAATATATCATCAATGAATACAATCATAAACTTGTCCAGATAAGGATGCAATACACTATTCATCTAGCACATAAAAGTAGTTGGGGCATTAGTCAAACCAAAAGGGACCACAACAAACTCATAATTCCCATACCTACTCTTGAAACTAGTCTTGTAGATGTCATCTTCTTTGATGTGTACCTAATGGTATCTTGATCTTAGATAAATCTTCGAGAAAATTATTGCTCCCTCCAACTAATAAAACAAGTCATCGATCCTCGGCAATGGGTACATGTTCTTAATCGTCACCTTGTTTAGTTGTATGTAATCAATGCACAATCTAAGAGTATCATATTTATTCTTCATGAACAACATTGGTGCGCCCCAAGGTGATACACTTAGCCTAATATATCCCTTATCAAGCATTTCCATTAGCTGAAACTTCAACTCTAGTAACTTTGGTGTGCTCATCCTATAAGGTTCCTCTAATGTTGGTGTTTCCCCTGGTACCAACTCAATAGAAAATTCCACTTCCCCATGGGGAGGCAAACCTGGAATCTCTATTGGAAACACATCTTGAAACTACTATAATACCGAGCACCTCTTGAAGATTTATGCATCCTCAACATCCTTACCCTTGTCACTAGAAATATGAACTGCAAAAATTACACACCCTTTCCTGCAACTGTGCTTAGCATGCATAACTATAATCATTCTAACTAATGTAGGAATCTTCTTTTCTTGCAAGATTAACTTTTCCCCATTATCATCCAAGCAATCAATGGCCTTTTCATAAAAATCTAGTTTGGTCCAGTGAAGATACAACCAATCCATGCGAAAAAAAATAATATTATATGATCCCAATGGTAGTACATTCAATTGTGTTGTTGTAGGCATAGCATTCATCTCAAATGCACAATATCTTACCCAATGATGAACTTTCTTCTTAGTACCTATAGCGAACTACACCAACCAATACTCTACATGCACTTATTTTCTCAAACCACACTTATCCACTAGGTCAGGATTAACATAACTATAATTAGATCCAGGATCAATCAAAATAGAAACAACTTGACCATAGAACTTACCTTCCATCTCAGTAATAGTTTCCTGGTGATTTGCCTACTTGTTTTCCACATTTTCATAAATATGAGGAATGATATGACCAATATCCCGAACTGTCTGTGCCTCATGAGCGTTATAGATATGAGGTCTACCACCCTAGTAGAATAGACAATCCTTCTTTTGATGATATTTGACACACATCCAGCACTGCAATGGTCCCCTACCATCACCTTTGTTTTTCTCCTCTCTAAGTTGTCACCCATATCACTTCTCAACTAAATTTGACTTCTTGTAAGGAGAAACATTTTCTTTCTCACCTGAATCCTGAGGTATTTCCTCCTTTGGTGGCCACTTCCCTTTAACTTTCTCATTCCCCTTCAAATAATGCTCATGCTTAGCTTTTCACTTTAACTGCTTATAATAATGCTTCAACTTCTGGATGGCCTCCTCCAATGATCTTGGCTCATGAAACTAAATTCGGTCTCTATATGATGCTAGAAACCCACTAATGAATCTCCTAATCTTAGCCTTATCACCCTTGAGGTAAGGCACATACCTCAATAGCTCAAGGAACCTGCTAGTATACTAATCATCTATCATATAACCCATCTGCAACTCATAAAATTTCTTAGCTCTATCATCATAGTACCTCTCCAATAAGTACTTCTCCTTGAAGAGACTTTCAAACTCATACCAAATAAGTTCTTCTTCCATAATTCCCTTGGAATTCTTCACATCTTCCAACCAAATGTCTACTTTCCCTTTAAGATTGAAGGTGGCTATTTTTGCTTTCATATTCTCTGAGTAGTTATGCAATCTGAAGAATTTCTTCATCCCAAGCAACCATGCCTCTAAATCTTCTGACTTCTTCATCTCTCCATTGAATGTAGGAGGTGTTATATGGAGTCTACGACTACGGATAGAAGTATCTTCCCTAGACTTGATGGCTAGTATAGAACAATAGAAAGCAAAGAAACTAATATTTTCCTTAAAGTAAATGGATAACAGGATGAATCCTATCTAGAATCTTTCGTAAGCCTCATTCCTCTCTTGACTTGTATGGTCCAATCCTAGCTCTGATCGCTATAATTAGAACTTGCATAATTAGACAACACAAGCCAAAGTTCTATGACATCTATGTAGTACCATCCAATCACTTCATTCAATAGATCAACATGGTGTTAAAATACATGAAATCATAACATCACATATAGGAAAAGAATGACCTCTTTGTATTAATAGAAATGGAGAGAGTTACAACCAAATATAGGAGTTGATCTTGTAGAAGAGCTCCTCCAAGTTGACTTGTCCTTCCTTGCCACAAAGTGTACCTATATGTCATGGAATAATGACTCTCACAATAGTAGCATGAGGGTATAATGTATCTCCAAAATCCAACCCCTAGCTTGTGGATGGAAATAAATATATAGGAGTGGATGGTAGTTTAGTAATTCTTATCCATTTACAAATCTAAGCTTGAGATCCACTCTTAATGGGAGGATGAGCCCAAGTGATAAGGGTTGAAATATCCAAGGTAGGATAGGATAGGATTCGAAGTTCTTATCCAAGGTAAATGGTTGTAACAACTCCTGAAAGTGTCTGGAAGAGGAAGCTTCAGGATTCTTCTTATTTTCACAAATTTCTAGAATCAACACACCCCTAGCAAGGGGCAACCTATTGGTTATCAACACATGTCTAGAGAGGGTCAACCTACTGGTGAACGCAGTCTCCTAAGGCAACAAGGTGCATTGGGCCTTAAAGCACTAAAATGAAGCAGTTAAAGGTGAAAATTCAAGTATTAGGGAGAGTCATGCTTAGGGATTTGTGCAGGGATGATTACAAGGGGTAAAAGGATGTTGATTGATCCAGTTGATAGGCCTATTGACCAGATGTGACAAAATGGCCTATAACAGGAGGCTTGACTTTCTTGAACTCTTCAAGAAAGTACTCACTCCTCCTATAAGGATGATGACAGTAACGATGGTGATAATGTATCCTAGATGAGGAACTAGAATGATTCCCATACATACCAGCCTCTTGTGAGGTGTATCCAGTGATCTTCCACCTCTAACTGTATCCCCTCTATCCAACCTGTATCTGGACTGAGAACTGCTAACATAGGCTCCATCAGTTTTCTCTTCCTTCTCTTGATTGATCCTCAACTATCCCTGTTTCTGCAAATCTGACAAGCTCTAAAGAACCGCTACATTGACTTTTTCCTGCCTTTCCTGAGTCGTTGCAATTCTTTCCTAAGCCTCAACCAACTTGTCATTGTCTACTTTGAAACTTCTGATCTCTTCCCTCAAACTCCTCAATGTGTCTGCTATACCATGAGAATACTCATCCCCTTGTTTCCCAACTAATATGTAGTGAGAGACATAGGAACTATAGTCTACCATTTTTCTCATCATCTCTAATTCTCTTCCTCTTGCAAGTAGGCAATGTCAGATAGATGAAATAGATACTAAAATCAAAACCATACCTCATAATGTTCAGGGGAAGCGTATCTCATCTGGAAAATCAATCCACATTAGCATGATACATACATAATCATAATCATATCAATATAACAACATCATGCATTACCATACCAACTATATACCATGACCCCATGCATGACAACCATAACCTTGACAACATTAGACTTTAAGGAATTTAGACTTCTGTGATCCATAATCTTGTTTAGAAAATAATTTCGGCAAAATCACATAAAAAATCATTTGTCGACGTGTTTCGAACCAACCAATGTGGTTCATCGTCAGGACTTTACCCAAAGAGAGTGCAACCCACTTTAATACCACCATGTAACCCCCTCCTCCCACATTTACCCACTTTCACCGATTTTCCCAGTGTAAACATGAGTTGAGGGTCACTATGATAAGACTCAACCTCCTATATGACCTTAAGGAAATGGAGTCAATGAATTAAGAATTTATTGACTTGCCTTAGGTGTTACAATACCTCCAGGAGCTATCCAACTCCTCCAAGTGTCCAACCCTTGATCTAACTCTCCTTTTTCACTGACCTAAAGCCTCAATCACTCCCTTGACAAGGCCTCCAAGTGATTGTAAGCCTTCAGTTTCTCCCATAAGTTTGCTTCCCAATGACTGTAGACTTTTCCAGTCAGTTTTGTGCCAAGGACCCCAAATTCTGAGCCACTTTTTCAGGGCTAGGACTCAGGCCTCTGCCCAAATCTCAATGAAACTTTCAGAAATGATAAAGAACATAGAAATAAATCCTTTGAACCAAAAACTTGAAGAAGGAATTGACCTGACCCCTCTCAACCAACACAAGAATTCCATCAAACACGTGGTAAACATGCAACCTACAGGTTATGAATGCATATCTAAACATAAGAATATTAAACATATATGAGGTTTAGCAAGAAGGACCAATGCCTTCTCACAATACTTTTCATAACACCAATTAGGTCATGCATTAATTATCCAGATATTCATTAATTAAAATTTGATAAGATCCACACTTAAACCTGCCATATAATCATGCTTATAACCAGCATATAATCATATAAAAATGATATAACAGTCATTAAAGCCACATAATAAAAAGTATAATTATTCATCAAAGACTTATCTCTTATTAACCATATGTAAAAGCCAACTAAGTTAGGGACTTCCACATACCACCCAACCATAGATTGGGCTGAACCAAATCTTTCTTTCAGCCAATCACTCCCATGCCATATTCCAAGAGTGAATGTTGGATCTCAAGGGATAAACCAATCCATAAACAACCAAGGGAATCGAGAGGTTAAATTGCCTCCACCCTCACCACACTGTGATCTCACCTAAATCAGTTCCAAGATCACAAAACCAAACTGAGCTTAGATGCCTCAGAATTCCTTCAGAATTCCTTGAGGATTTTTCTTGTCTCCACCCACATATTGAGGGCTTCCTGAGAAAACCATCTCCGCCCCCAACCCTTGGGATTTTCCTGAGACCACCCATTAGGGCAGTTTTGAGGTACAAAATGGGCCTCATAAAGAAATTATAACATAATAGTGGAAATAATAAAATAATATTAGATTACATCATCAAATTTTAGAGGGAAAAAAAAAAGCAATTCAACTCGTATTTTCAACTTATCTCCCTATGGGTTTACTCAAATTTTGACCAGAAAAACTCGTTGGATGCAAAACATGGTTCCTCATCCAAGGAGTACCCATGTTTCATACTTTCGATAGACCCTAGTACACAAAAAAATGATAAACACATGAAAAATGTGATTGCAATCATGCGTTTTCATGTATTTCTCATTTTTCGTGTAGCAAGGTCCATCGAAAGTATGCAACATGGGTACTCTTTGGATGAGGAATTAAATTTTTCATCCAAAAAGTACTCCCACTCAAAATTTGAGTAAAATCTTAGGCAGATAAGTTGAAAATACGAGTTGAAAAAATAGTTTTGTTATTTTATTATTTTTTAATCTTTTTACTTTTTTACCCCAAAAATGGTGAATCATCCCCCATGGTTGACATCATCATCTTGAATCCAATTAGTTCTTATAAAATTTATTTTGGTTGTACAGTTTTCTTAGGAGACCCATTTTAGACCTCAAAATTCCCCTAATATCACTCAGAACCAAAACCTTTTGGCAATCCAAACTCAACCAATAAATAATCCCATGACACCATCACTATCCGGAAATGGCAAGGCAAGCCAAGCCAAGCCAACACTAAAACCATTTTCGAAACCCAACAAAACCCATGCCAATGATAGCAATGAAACCAAATACACACATGAACATACCATGCATGCCAAAACCATCTAGGAAATCATACATGCACATATTACCTGTAAGTATTCCTTTTGAAGCTGCTTGATCCAACCTTTCCTTGCTTGATCCTTCCTTTCTTTTGTTGTGCTTATCTTTCCTTTGTTTTTCTTGTCCTTCCATTTCTTGTTTTCTTTCTTTCTCCTCTTGGTTCTCTTGTCCTCTCTAAAACCAATTCTGAAACTAATATTAGGGGAATTTTGTGGTCTAAAATGGGCCTCCTAAAACAATTGTACAACCAAAATTAAGTTTATAATAACCAATAGGATTCAAGATGATGATGTCAACCATGGGGATGATTCACCATTTTTGGAGTAAAAAATTAAAAAGATTAAAAAATAATCAAATAATAAAACTACATTTTCAACTCGTATTTTCAACTTATCTCCCTAAGGTTTTACTCAAATTTCAAGTCGGGGTAATCATTGGATCAAAAATTTAATTTCTCATCCAAGGGCTACCCATGTTGCATACTTTCGATGGACCCTACTACATGGAAAATGAGAACCACATAAAAAAAATGTGATCGCAATCACTTTTTTCATGTATTTTTCATTTTTTATTTAGCAAGGTCCATCGAAAGTATGAAACATGGGTACTCCTTGTATTAGGAATCAAATTTTGCCTCCAACAACTGTTGTCGCTCGATATTTGAGTAAACCCATAGGGAGATAAGTTAAAAATACGTGTTGAAAAAATAGTTTTTTTCTTTTTTCCCTCTAAAATTTGATGATGTAATCTAATCTTATTTTATTATTTCCACTATTATTTTATAATTTCCTTAGGAGGCCCATTTTAGACCTCAAAATTCCCCTAATGAATAACAAAAGGCTAAATGAGCAAAAGCTATGAACCGATCCTCAAAATCCTTTTTATTATTGATGCCTCTAATTTCTAAATTTTCCTTAATTTTCCTTCAATTTCCTCCTCACATGAAACCTATTACCTTTCACCTTCCTTTCTCCCAATTTCCTTTATTTTCATAAATAAATGCCAATAATGCCTTTTTTCCTTTTCAAAGCCTTTGACATTGCCTTTTCCAATTTCCCCTTAGCCATAATAGACAACAAGTGATGCCCACTAGGATGTTTTTCCCAACATTAAACTTGGAATATGTGTCCCATGACCTTGGTCTTATTTTTACTTTATTAGCTTTATTACATTAACTTTTAACCCAAGACTATTAAAATAGACCGGCAATGAGACCATATTTAATGCCCAAAAGGACACTGAAGGAAAATATTGTGATCGATCCATCCGCATATTTGCATTGGGAGCACCAACTTGGACCATAAAGGAAACATTTGCGAAGGGCGTCCCAAGTCAAAAATTTCCCATACATATTGCACCACATAAAAATATTTTCTTTTGGCCAACAGTTTGATTTCTAAACAAAATTCCACCACCATTGAAGATCAACAAGATTGTCCAACGAAGACAAAGACCACACAAAATCATCCTCCTTGTTAGAGATTCTAATATGACCACAATGTAAGTCCAAGAGGAATTTTTTCCACGACTCACAAAAAATGTTAGGAATTTTCAACTCAGTAGATGATTTCCAACCCTCGCACCAAATTGTAGTAGTGGTTGGATTTGTAATGTAAGCCAGCCTAGGGATACCCCGATCCCAAAGGAACTTAATTAGAGGAGGAGGAAGGATATGATCATGCCCACTCTCAGGCCAGGGATCCTGACAAATATAGATTTTGACGCCAATTCCCACTTTGCATGCCAGTCGTCTGTGAATTTTCTTAGAAGTATTTACCAGGGCCCTCCAAATAATTGAGACGTTCCCCTTAGTATTATCAACCCTACAAGCCCAATATTCCATAAATAGTAGAGAGATGTGTTTTGCAGTTACCAATGATGACCATAAACTCTATAAGGACAGTAATCACCAACCACATTTAGCAACTAGTGTATGTGAAAACATGAATATATTCTTAAGGCCCCAACCCCCCAATCTTTCAATCAATTATTTTCCCCAAACCAACCCAAGGCAAAGTGGACTCCTATTTTTTACCTAACCACAAGAAATTAAATAAAATGCACCTAATATGTTGAAGAATACATTTTGGAATCCAGGCACAAGAATATTAATAAACAGGAATGGCTTCAAGGACTGACTTAATAAGGACCAAACACCCAACCCTGAAAATCCATATATAACTCCAATTTTTAATGTGCTTATCCACTTTTGTGATCAGCCAAATCTAGTCTATCTTCAAATATATGTTAGGTTTTAAGTGAAATATTGTATGTTTTATACCTTCATCCAACCTAGAGGGGGGCATCATGAAAAATTAAGAATTTGTTGAAGTTCAGTAGCCCCTAATTTGGAGACAAGAAGAATATATTTCTGAAAGTTAACGATAATTCTAATAGATTTCTCAAATATAGATAGGATATTCTTCAATAATGCCACTTCCTGAGGGGAACCGTTACTAAAGATAAGAATATCATTGACAAATAAAATATGAGATATAGCCAAAGTTCTAGTCACCAGACATCCCTAAAATTCACCCCTTTGCTTGGCCCCCGACAGAAGATGGCTTAACCCTCTACCACTAGCAAGAAGAGAAGAGGAAAAAGTGGACAACCCTAGCAAAGACCACATTGTCCATGAAAAAAATGGGAGGTCACGCCATTTATCAGCACTGCAAAGGAGATAGTTTAAATGAAACTCATCACCCATGTCATAAAATCAAGACCAAAACCCACATAAGTGAGGAGAATCCTGTGGTAGATCCAGCTAACTCGGTCGTATGATTTTGATAATTCAATTTTAAAAATTTCCCCTTTGAGATTCATTGATTTTAGACTATGAAGACCTTCTTGCGCGACCCTAATGCCCTTGTGAATTTGATGACCTTTAAGGAATTGTGAATTACATAGAGAGATAGGTTGATATTCTTCAAAATATTAGGGATTGTCCACCTTTGGAAGCAATGTGATGAATGTATATTTAAAAGCAAGAAGCATCCTATGTTCCCTCCTTGATTCTTCAACCATCGCCAGGAGATCAAATCCTAGAGTCTCATATAAACTCATAAAAAATCAACACCCCAATCATTAGGTCCGAGGATCTTTTCTTTTTGGAAACTATGAAGTACTTTGTTCAGCACCTCTTCAGAGACTACAGAAATTAAAGGCATATTTCCATCATCGTTGATAAAAGGAGGAAAAGGAAGGGTAATGTGAATAATTTCAGCTATAGTAGCTTCTTCTCAGGCCTTGAAGAGATGCTAAAAATAGTGCTTCCCCATGTCAACTAAAGAGGAGAAAGAGGAAGGCACTCAACCTTCTTAGTATTTCCCATTTTATGCCCTTTGGCGAAGGCTTGGAATAATTTTATATTATTATCCCTATTCTCAATCCAAATGACTCTACTTTTTCTACCTCCTGCTTTGCAATAATTTTATTTTTGCGAGACTCAAGATGAAAGAGTTCATATTTCGAGTCAACTAATCCAAAACCTTCCCCATCCTAATCCATAAGAACTAGTAATTTATGTTCAATCTCATGAAGCTCCGCAATTTCAATCTACTTTCTCACCAAGGCCCATTCTTTTGTTTTCTTTTTGATACACTGAAGTTTTTTTGGAAAGTGTTGCCCCATCGAGGCAGTAGACAAAGGATCAAATCAGGACAATTTTTCCCATACCATTTCCAAAAAAGATTCAACTTTGAGCCAGTGTGAATTCATTTTGAATGAACTTGCAAGATTTTTATAATCTCCTTTAATTCCAAGATATATGGGGGAGTGAAATGAAAAATATCTAACACCAACCCATTTTTTATTGTAAACAAATTTATCTAAGATGATTTCAAGCACCAAGAAGTGATCAAGTCACTTGGATATTCAGTCTAACCTTGATCGCTTGTTTCGCCAATTAGGCTTCAAGTTAACAAGATCCACATTAATAAGGGATAGGCTAGAGAGTTGATCAATAAAGAAATCAGTCAAATGATCAGCGATAGTCCCGACACCCCAAGATTTTCCAGAAACCAGAGAGATTTTTGAATCTCCTTTCACAATTAGGGAAGGAATATCAATAGAGGATTTTTTTTATAAATGATTCCCAAAATTCCTTCCTATTTAGGTTGGGCCCATAAACATTTATCAAAGTGTAATAGCTCTAGTTAAAAATCCATGTAAAAATAAATAAGACCAAGTTCATGGGAAACATATTCCAAGTTGAATGGTGGGAAACAAATCCTAGTGGGTGTTCATTTGGTTTATTATGGCTAAAGGAAATTGGCAAAGGCAATGGAAAAAGATTTGGGAAGGCAAAGTGGCATTTATTGGCATTTTAATTATGAAAATAATGGAAAATAGGAGAAAAGGAAGGTGAAAGGTCACAGGTTGCGTGTGAGGAGTAAAATGAAGGGAAATAGTGGAAATTGAAGAAAATAGAGGCCTCATTAATAAAAAGGATTTTGAGGATCAGTTCATGGTATTTTTCACTTCAGTTTTGGAGCTCTCTCTCTCTATTATCTCTCTCTCACACACTCTTGGAGACTTAAATTTTTCTTGGAGCACTTCAGCATTGGATCAAGAAAATAAAAGAAGGCAAAGGAAAGCACAAATCAAGCAAGGAAGAGAAAGATCTAGAAGCTACAATGAGATCAATAGCAGGTATTGATTTACATGTGTGATTTCCTTGCTAGTTTTTGCATGCATGGTTATGCATGTGTGTTCTTGGTTCTCTTGATGTTATTAGCATGGGTTTTTCTAGGTGTGACAGTTTTTTTCAACCTAGCCTTCCCATTTCTGGATAGTCTTGGTGTGATGGGTTCTCATGTTTTGGTGGAGCTGGATTACTAGATGGATTCAAAAATGAGTGAGGTGGATCTCTGAAAGGAAGAAAATGTGGCCTAGTAATCCCTGAACCAGGTTTTTGACTGTGATAAAACCTTGGCCTAGTAACCCCTGAACTAAACTATGGGTTGTGGTAAAAACAAATTTTGTGTTACCTCAGAGGGCCTAGGAATCTTAGACCGGTGAATGGCAGGATATACAGTAATGCCAAGAGGTGGGTTCCTTAATCAGGCCTAGGAATCCTTGGTCAGTGAATGGCAGGATATATGGTAAAGCATGGAGGTTGGTATCTCGATTATGGCCTAGTGATCCCTGAATCAAACTATGGATTGAGGTAAAGCCTAGGGACTGTGAGAAAGTAAAATTCCTCATGGTGTAGGTGGAGAAATCTGGTAGCATTCATTCTCATTTGGTTATTTTTTTGTTTATGAGTCCCACATTCATGCTTGGAATACGGCATGAGGGTGGTTGGCTGAAAGAAAGATTTGGTTCATCCAATCTATGATTGGGTGGTTCGTGGAAGTCCCAAACCTAGTTGGCTTTCGAATTCATTAATAATAGTTCCTTCTCCTTGGAATTTCCCATGTAAATGTATTGGTTTATATGTGGAATCTATGGTTGTTGTATCCTTATTATTTTTGTCGTTTATATGTTGGTTATTAGTATGTTTTATGACAATGATGATGTATGCATCTCATCATGCTTTTATTTATAAATGAATGAGAAATTAATATATGACCTAAGAGATGATAATGCAGCTAACGTGATAAAGCATCAATGCTTCCTTACAAATCTCAGATAAGTATGAGACCCATATGCTCAGATTTGTTATTATCACCTGTAGATTACATGGTGATGATGTGTTCGATGAAATTTTTGTCATGGTTAGTCTTAGTTAGGTCAAGTACTTGATCAATTTTTGTGTTAGATTCTTTGTCTTAGTGCCATTTATTTTTTTGGAAAGTCTCATTAAGTTCTAGGCAGTGGTATGGAGACTAGCCCTGAAAAAGTGGCTTAAATCTCGCAGTCTTTGGCATAGAACTGCTTGAAAAAGACTGTAGTCTCTCCCTTGCAAGCATTATGGGAGCAACTGGAGGTTCCCAATCTCATGCATGGCCATATCATGGGAGTGACTGGGGGTTTAATTCATTGAAAGGATAGGTTAACTCAGGGGTTGGGCACCTAAAGTGGTAGATTAGCTCTTGGGGGTCTTGTAGCACCTGAGGGAGGTCTATAAAGTGTTGGTTTGTTGGTTCCACTTCCTTAACTGCGCGTAGGGAGTTGAATCATATCATAGTAACTATTTTTCATATGTTTACCCCAATGGAATGGTTAGATTGGGTAAATGTGGGAGGAGGGTGTTGCAGAGTGGTATCAGAGCATGGTTCAACTGGACTTGATGGGTGAAATGTGTTTGTCATGCATACATGCTAGTTGCATATGTGTTTTTTATATTTACAGACTATGTGCTTGTGGTGTATGCAATGTGGTGGTCATTGTTGTTGTTGTGTCGCCATGTGGAATTCGACGAGGTTTTTGATGGGATGCGTTGGTCATGAATGCATGTCGGTTATATATGCATTTGTTATGCATGTAAATGTCTATATGTTGTTATGCATGAATTTTCATGGTTAATGTTGTTTTCCATAAGGTCATTGTATGCATTTTAGGTCATCATGATGTTGTTGTTATGTTATGATGTTGATGTGTTGCTTCAGATAGAGCAGGAGATTCAGACCATCAGAGTGATGTTGCAGGATTAAACATTGGGGTAAGAGAAAATCATCATACATGTTTGTATGGTGAGTATGTAGGTATGTTGGTTAATGGTTGTTATAATCATTAAGGTTACTTATATGCTCATCATTCTATTGCTATTTTGGTTACATGTATTATAAATGCTAGTTGATTAGTGTATTCAAATGCACATGTGTCAGACAGTCATGAATGATAGTAACTTGTTGTTGTATGCATTGTGGTCATATGCTTAGTGGTTATGGTCATTTTATTTAAGATCTTGATGTTATACGTTACGTTCTAATTTGGATTGACCTATGAAGATGATTATGGTTATGATATTCAAGTATGAGTCGACCTATTGCGATACTATGTCATTCTAATCTAGACTGACTATGTATATGTGATTGTTATGTATGAATGACAATTGTTTATGAGTTTATGATGTGAACATGTTAGCTAGTTACTATTTGTTGGCTTGTTGGGGCCTGACCCAGGTTCAAAGTTAATTAGCCAAACAAATCCATGTACTACTAGCCCTTTCGGCAATAGTCTGCAAAGCGCGGACTGAGGTCTCACCCAAAGCAATATGGGGGGATGCTGGAACCAGGTTTCTGCACCCTTGAGATGTCTGAGAGGGTTGATTTAGCCCAACTGTGAATACCTTCATGCAGGTTACTTCGTGCACTTTCCCAACCTGTGAGGCCTTCATGCCCTTGTTATATTCGCCTTCGTGCAGCCCTAACCAGCAGTTGTGGGGCTTTCTCACTGCTAGGGTAGCGATCTTCGTTATTTCCCCAAGTGACACTATGAATCTTACCTATCTTCTTATAACAGTTAGTTATCTTCGGGTAAACGGATACCTTATATTATATTCACTTATCCAGCACATTCATATAAGATCGCACCACAAATAAATTGTAAACTTGCAATTCATACCCAATATACTTTAATGCATAAAACAGGAAAAGATACACAGAAATATTGTAAAACTTCTCTTTATTAATGCTTCAATTGGTTACAAACTCAAACTTCCCTATGCACTCAGCAGCAGGGGTCCGCGCACTCAGCTGCGGACTACTAGGCCTCTGCGCACTCATCTGCAGAGCCTTTTCCTACTCTACGATCCAATGTCACCACTCTACACTTTGACTCAATGCTTCATGGATTGATTTCCTCTCTTCTTCTATTCTTATCTTTACACTTAGAGCCTCACTCTATTTATACAATCCCATGGTCCACGCACCATGGGTAGATCTCTCAAACCAACATTATATTACAAAATTGAGGGTGGAAAACCCTCTGACTCATTTACCATCTTCGCGCTCTACGCCCATAAATCATGGAGGCTTTACATCGAACTTAGTCAAACCTTGGGCTTTAAGCCCCAAAACTTGCCTTAGGGGGATCCCACGCCCAACAGGCCCCCAACACAAACATCGTGACTCACCCTCGAGTAACTCTATCAGTGCAGAAATTTTCGCGCAAAGACGTCCCAACTCTACTCAGACTGTTGCAAGGTCAGTAGCACATTGAGCGGTTGCTTGTTGTATCTCTTGTACGCGTTGTTCCGAGACCGCGGTGTCAGAACTGCTCCCCTGTATCTGTTGCTACATCCCCTGCATTTGGGTGAACTTGCCTTCAATTATCGTTGTGATTATGAAGGCCTCATTGATCCAAGGCTAAACACGCTCCTTCAAAACTGCTTCTCTGTGTCTCGATGCGTCTACTTGCTCTTTAAGTGCTTTGGCCTGTTGCATTCGTGCGAGTCTCTGAGTGAGGGCCA
The DNA here is from genome assembly GCA_000404065.3 of Pinus taeda. Taxonomy (NCBI): domain Eukaryota; kingdom Viridiplantae; phylum Streptophyta; class Pinopsida; order Pinales; family Pinaceae; genus Pinus; species Pinus taeda. The sequence continues at coordinate 54,076 of APFE031450937.1, forward strand.
CTGTCTGCATGGTCCCTTTGATGTTTTCATACTGCTGTTGTAGCTCACGCACCTCTATTTCTAAGCGTTGTGTGTTCGGTCCTCCTGTAGATTTGTGAGGACCTCCAATGATTCTTCCAACATTCTGGTGCAGTCCCTTACTGCACTGTTGATCTATTCCATCCCTGATGTAATGGCACTGGTGCGTTGTTCCCTTACCTCTGGAGGAGTTAAAGGTTGTACCTTCAACCGCAGCTTTGTTATCTGAAGGTTCAGCTCTAACTGAACCTTGGCCATTTCTTCTCGTGCCTCGCACACCCTTGCTACTAATCTCTGCATGCGCACCTCTATTGGTGCTTCTGCTAGGATGGCTAGCTCAGGGACCATATGGAAAGCTTCTTCAATTACCTGTACCTTCTGCCTGTTCTGAGACATGACCTCATCGTGCTACAAGCTCAACTACTCCATGTTGATCGTTTGTTCACTCAACACCTATAATGCGCGGCTCTCCCTAGCCCGTACTTTTGTAGTAATTCCATCCTGCAGAACATAGAGTGTCTCCCAAGGGAGTGCAGCCATGTTGATCCCTATTTCTTTCAATGTACTAACCGTCAGCCTGTCGGCCTCATTTATTGTAACCGGTGCCCCTTCTGGCAGCACTATTGTGTTGGTCTTATGAGCGAGCAACATTTCCTTGGCTGCAGTTGTTCCTACTGTGAGGCTGGTCAAGAGAGTACCATCCTAAGGAGTGCACAATTGTAACTCCTAAATCTGTGCTTAGAGGGCCCCCAACATAATCTAATTCTCCTCCACAAAGTTTTGGAGGGCCTCTATGGTGACGTTGCGCACCGTCTCTCCCATATCATGTAGATCCCCCTCAATAAGGGTGATTGGATCGATAGACAACTTAGACGCTTTTACCTTCTTGCACGACCCCATCGACTATCTCGGGCATTGGTGCTTCAATAGTGTCGACGATGTCTGTGGGTCTATGCCACCCTCCTCAACCTTTGCTTCCATCTCTTGCTCCTACTCAAGCGAAGGCAAATTCTTGCCCTCGCACTCCTTCTCTACTGCCTTCTGTGCTGTTGCTGCAGCCTTTTACTGTTCTGCTGCTGTCTGCGCAACGTCCCATGCCTCCTATGCCTTTGCTATTGCTGCTTCTTTTCTTCTCTTTTGAGCCAACTGTGCATGCGTAGTTTCGACTCCCCCTTATTTTTCTACACAGCAAACTTTTCCACTACAGAGATGTCTGGAGAGCGCCATTCTGGCAGCCACGTCTCAAGTACATCAAAGTTCACATCATTTGTGGCTATATAAGGTAGTTCGTTCCACTTCTTTGTAGGGTCCTTACACACGCTAAGGTAGATGTGATGAAAGTCTTCTTTAAACTCTGCAAAACTTTGTAGGTTGTTGTATATAGTGGGTGATAACCACGGCTTATGGTTAATCCCCATTCTGATGTTCATCTCCATGAACACCCAGAATATTTTACAGTCGCAAATCCGGTACACGTATTTAATGGCCCACAGCGAAGTGTACTTTGCGGCCTCTGAGAGATCCCTTGTGATTGTGGGGAACTCGCTATCCTCAGGCAATTCCCCAGCCACCAACACTATGGATAGCAGAAGCCATGCATAGTGGAAGGTTTTCCCTTATTCATGTTCCTCGTGGCAATTCTCCAAGAACTCCTTGCACAAGAATTTAGACCAGTTAAACTGGAACCACTCTGCACATTGTTTGGCAAGTGCAACCACTGGCACAAGAACCTCATCCGCGCGACACTTCTGCATGACCTTGCCTTCCAGTATCTGAGTCGCAACTCTAACTACCTTGTTGTTGATACTGGAGGTTGCGTAGCCCCTCTTTTTCTTCTCCATCTTGTATTTCTTTTTCATGGCCTCCGCGATGGCCAAATCACTTCTCTTCCCCTCCGAAATGTCTATTGGGTTTTCTCCTTTACACGAAACCATTTGTTGGCTTGTTGGGGCCTGACCTAGGTTCGATGTTAATTAGCCAAACAAATCCCTGTACTACTGGCCCTTTCGGGAATAGTCTGTGGAGCACAGACTGAGGACTCACCTGAAGTAGTATGGGGGGATTCTGGAACTAGGTTTCCGCACCCTGGAGATGTCTGAGGGGGTTGATTTAGTCCAACTTTGAATATCTTCGCACAGGTTACTTCAAGAACTTTCTCGACCTACGAGGCCTTAGCGTCCTTGTTATATTCGCCTTCGCGCAGCCCTAACCAAGCGTTGTGGGGCTTTCTTGCTACTAGGGAAGTGATCTTCGTTATTTTCCCAAGTCACACCGCAGATCTTACTTATCTTCTTATAACAGTTAGTTATCTTTGTGTAAATAGATACCTTATATTATATTCACTTATCCAACACATTCATATAAGTTTGTGCCACAAATAAATAGTAAACTTGCAATTCATACCCAATATACTTTAATGCATAAAACAAGAAAAGATACATAGAAATATTGTAAAACTTATCTTTATTAATTCTTCAATTGGTTACAGACTCAAACTGCCCTGTGCACTCAGCTGCAGGGGTCCACACACTCAGCTGTGAACTACTAGGCCTCTGCACACTCAGCTGCAGAGCCTTTTCCTACTCTACAACCCAAAGACACCACTCTACACTTTAACTCAATGCTTCATGGATTGATTTCCTCTCTTCTTCTATTCTTATCTTTACTCTTAAAGCCTCGCTCTATTTATACAATCCCATGGTCCGCGGACCATGGGTAGATATCTCAAACCAACATTATATTACAAAAATGAGAGTGGACAACCCTCTAACTCATTTACCATCTTCGCACTCCATGCCCATAAATCGTGGAGGCTTTACATTGGATTTAGTCAAAACTTGGGCTTTAAGCCCCAAAACTTGCCTTGGGGGGATCCCTCGCCCAACACTATTATGGATATCATTACCTTATATATGGTTTATTTGATATTTTGTGAAGTTATATCATGCTAATCTAGGTTGATCGTGCAAACAAGATAGCTCACCTTGAGATATATTAAGACTTGGTAAAGGTTGATTTCAAATTAATATATATGTTGTATTGATATTTGGACCATGTGATTGACAAGTGTGAGCACTTTTGGGAAACATGCTTGGTATTAGCATGACAAGGTAATAGTTGATTTGTTTATATAACTAACCACTAGTTTCTAGCTATAGATAGATATGTCAAGGGAATTGAAGTCCCTTGAGATATGGCACAGATGTGTACAGCTACAAGGAAACGTGCTTGGCACAACAAGGTAAGATAATGGGTATATTTTTATATTGTTTATACGTTGACATTTATGTGCTTATGGAAGTATGATGCAAGAATTGCATGGCAAAAGAGACTTCCATGAAATTGAAGAAGGCTCATGTTGATATTTCCCTTGGAAGTATTGGGAACCATGGGATTGAGTCATGGTTTTTGTTGCTAGTCTTGTGCTTTTGGTGTTTTGTGATTTTTTTGCACTTTATTTGCAGTTTTGTTTATGTCTTTAGCATGGCCATTCCACTTTGTTTGTGGTGTCATATTGATATTATTCTTTCATGGTTTGATTCTTGTTTGTTTCTTGTTCTTTCCTTTTATGTTTGAGGGCCTTGGGAATTGGTTTAGGAAGGAGGAGGTTAATGGAGCTCGAGGAGAGATGAATGAAACCCAATGGGTAATGTAAGACCCGAATGAAGCTTGGTGTGTGTATAAGGGAAGATAAAGGAAAGAGTATGACAACCAGTTTGATTGGTTGAGTCGATTTGTGTAAATGGAGAGTGGCAAGAAAGTCATGAGAAAGGTAAATTAAATGGATTTAAGGCATTAGATTCCTTAGCTAAGTTGGGAACTATTGTTCTCGAGGTTGTGCATGCGATGCATGAATAAATAAAGTTCCATTAACCTTGACCTTATGTTATTTGGTAATTATGTTGTGATCATGATTATGATGATATCTATATATGTATACATGAATGTCATTGTTTTACAGGTTCATCAGAAATCATGATTGTTTAATGCTAATGTTTATATGTATATGTATGTATTTTATTGTCTAATAGGTTTGTTAGGAATCATTCTTATGGAGGAATGATTTCTTATGCAGATGAATGACATGAAGAGGTTCCTTGTTTATGAGGAATCAGGTGGGAAGAGTAACCCTCGCAGATCTAAAAGGCCAGTATCATGTGGATATGAATTGATATTATATGCTTGTACAATGCCTATGTTATGGAAAGATAATACTGAGGGATACATCAGTAGAATGGAAGCAGTATGATTAGTGGCATGTTGGAGCATGCATGAATAGTGGAAAGACATTAGAGACAAGATTGCTTGGTAGAGATAGTGTGGTCTTTGGATGTCTGGTACTATTATTGTGTATATGCCGTATATGTTGTACATGTTGCACTTATAATGTTGTGTGCATTCGATGTTTTGTATATATAGTGTGTGTACATGTTGTTCATGCATTGCTATGTATAGGGTGGTACATATGTTGTTGTGTATGTGTTGTTTATCTAGTGCTATGTACAAATGGTGTTGTGTACATGTTGGATATGCAGCGTTGTGTACATATAGTTTCGTATGCATGGTGTGTGTGCATTTATATGTACATATGGTGATGTGTGCATGTTAGATATGTGGTACTGTGTACAAATGGTGTTTTTTCCATGTTGCATAGGCAGTGTTGTGTACATATGGTATGGTGTGCATGTTGTACATATAGTGTTATGTACCTATGATGTCGTGTGTATGATTGTACAAGTGTTGTTGTGTGCATGTGGTGGCATGCACATGTTGTACATGGGGTGTTATGTGCAGGTGGTGTTGTGTACATGTCGTGCATGTGGTGTTGTGTACATGTGGTGATGTGTACATGTCATACATGTGGTGTTGTGTACATGTGGTTTTGTGTACACGTTGTGTACATGTGGTGTTGTGTACACGTTGTGTAGATGTTGTGTACATGTGGTGTTGTGAACACGTTGTGCAGGTGGTGCTTTGTACATTTGGTGTTTTGTACATGTTGTGTAGGTGCTATTATATACAAGTAGTATTGTGTACATGTTGTACGTGGTATTGTTGTACATGTGGTAGTGTGTGCCTAACGTACATGTCATGTTGTGCAAATGTGGTATTGTGTGCCTATTATACATGTTGTTTTTTGTATGTATGGTATTGTGTATGTGCATTGCGTAGTCATGGTATCGTGACATGTGTATTCCTTGTGTTGTACTATGTGTACGTATGTGTATTGTGTTATATACTGGGTGAAAATGTATGTTGTGTTGTGTTGAACATAAGGTATATGCATATGTATTGTGTTGTGTTGAACACCGGCATTATAGAAGTTTTTGGGCACTGCAACCCCATTCATACATGTCCATAAACCAAGGGCTCCTAAGTCCCTAAAAGTGTTGCTTCACACCCTAAAGGAACAAGGTCAGCTGATTACATCATCTCCCAGAAGTTCTCCATGGAAAACTGCTCAGAACTGGTCAAAACTGGACCATATAGGCTATCCAGTGCAGAGGGTGCTATGCATCTCACCTGCTCAGTGTAAAAAGTGTGATGCATACTGGAAATCCCTTCTGTAGGGTGCGATGGGCAAGAGTAGACAAATGGCAGAGACAGTGTGCAAGGTGGATGATCATGGAATCTTCCAGAAACTTCTCCTGTGACACTTGCCTCTTTTAATTCGCCTAGGGATGAGTAAGAGATCATCAACCTCCAAGTCGAATCAAGAACTATCAGAGAGAGGACACTAATAAAAATCCCAGAAGCTGACTCACCCCTCTACAATCATCTATATATGGATCCCTCATCACAGAGATCCAGAGGCTGGAATCTTGTATCTTGTAAGGAAGTGTTGTTGGTTTCTTGGTGCAATATCATAGTGTTG
>APFE031450939.1:0-10868 GCA_000404065.3 Pinus taeda
CAACAGATGATCAAGTTGCAGACATCTTCACAAAGGCTCTCACAGAGGCGAAGTTCACTAAACTTCGATTTATGGTTGGAGTTCAAGAAGTCGTCACTAAGGGGGGATAGGCTCTAGTGCCTCCTTCCTTCTCCTATTGTGTCATATTTGTAAATCCTTCAATCCTATCCCAAGTTGTTCTTAAGGGGGGATGTTAGGATGTTCCGACACATAGGAAATAGTTAAGTATAACTTGGTCTAGTGTAGAGTTAGGTAAAGTGTGTTTCTTTACTATGTACTTTTGTAACTTACAATTCGATGGTTATGATATGTAGTGATCCTAAGGTTCATTCTCTCCTCGGTATTACCGACACTTGATCCGTGGCTTAACACCCGATTGGTCCATGATCTATATTTAAAGAGCATGGAGGGTTATTTGTAGTGTAACCATTCATGAGAGAAGCTTATGTAAATTTTGATTCTTTTATTAATAAATTGCCTGAAGTGGTCGCGTTGGCTTAGGACGTGGACTGTTTCCCTCTTTGAGGGTTTTAACCACGTTAACAATACTGGTGTATTGATCTGTGATCTATTTGTGAGCGATGTCCTATGGCGTTTTGTCTAAGGAACTTACCCTGTAAATTCCTACAACTCTTTGGTCTCTATTGAACCTTACACTTCTGCTATCCCACCATCCATTTAATTTATGAAAAGATCCAGTTAGTGCAACCTAGCTTGCCCTATGAGAACTCGTCTAAAATTTGATGCAAAATCCAATTTAATTTATAGACTCCATAGCCCAATGGAATTATAACACTCAAATCAACCAAACCTTTCAAACAAAACAAACAAGTACAATCATAGCTAGCCTAAAATTTACATAAAAACAAAGCTAAATCAAATAGAGAGATCCCTCTTTGAAGTTGACAGGGCTAGATCCTAGCTTCCAAAGTGGTTTTGATGTTGTCCTATGTGTTTACTCCCTTAACCTAAAAAATACAGAACGACAACCGAAGGAAGTATTGTCTCATCACAGTTGTCAAAGACATGAAGAATGGCCACCCTAGAGGACATCCATAAAACAAGAACATGGAAAATATGAACCAAGTGAGAGGGATGGATAACCTCCCTTCATAAATCATTATTACAATCCCTCTTTTAACCTTTAAGGGTGCGACAAAACAAAATTTTCTATGAACCCTATAATTCATGGAATGGGGGAATATGAGAGTTACCCACTTATTAACAGTGATATCACCTCCAAAGATGTAACATTATTTTCCATATGATTTGCTATTGCATTATTATACGAGAGGATATCAAAATGACTAACCTCCAAAAACTGTCCCATGAGAGACTTGATATGATGAAACATGGAGATAAGATGTATGTCTATTGGAGAGGTGCCTTTCCAAATATTGTTTATGATGAATTTTTGAATCTCCAAAAATTGAGATGGATGAGAAACTTCAGATCCTCATTAAGGTGAGCCCTTGGAGAAGATCATAATTTTTTTCACAAAAATGAGTACTTTATATATTAAATTCGTACTTGGTCATAGGAAGTGTGATACATGTATGCTTCAATTGTTTTATCCTCTAGGGAAGAGAGTATAGATAAATAAAAAATACTACTAAAAAATACTAGTATAAATGTGTGTTGACAAGAGTACAACTTACATAAACAACCCAACAAAAAAAAACTTACATTGAGAATACATTAGACTGTAGGGTGAATATCCTCATGAGGAACTCAGTTTAGGTCAGGAAGGAGCCTTCTTGCATACCTGATGTTAACACTTGATTTTGAGTTCTGGTAGCTTTTGATGTTGATATGTTCTTTGAAGGCCTTCAATTTGCTAACAAAAAGTGTCCATCTCATCATCCTTATGGTCCAATCTACTTTTTAATTCCTAGATTTCCTCCAATAAATGAATGATAGTTCTCCATAGGTCCTGAAGTTTGATGTTGGTCTCAAGAATATCCAGATGCATAGTCTCCTTCATGTAATTATAATTGTGACTAGTATATGTACAAGCATATTCTTTGATTTTCCTAGCTCTCATTGCAGGGCAATTGGGGATTGGCAGAAGACAAGTCTTTAGAAACTTTGGGCCACCCTAAGCGATTATTATCAATTGTTGAAGGCATATTGGGAGAAAGCACTAAGATGGTAGACTAGATGTAAATAACCCAAACACTAGAACCAGGGGATGTCCACTAAGGAATTGACAGTTCCAATAGATAAAAGAGACCTCCACTACAAGATTTAGAGAATGAAATTTATTATAGCAGGGCAGACTCCTAAATTTGAAAAACGAAATATAGGTTACAAAGTTGCATAAAAGATAAAATAACACATATCATAACAAAGGTACTGCAAACTAAGATCTGAGGCTCACCAATATGCAACTTCACTATTCAATAGTGCACGAGAGAGGAAATCATTCTAGAGCCTAGTGGTGATGGGTGCACTATGATAGTAGAACGCCCTTAAAGCACAAATTTGATAAGCATGGAAGATGTGAAACCAAGAGAAACCTTCAGAGAACAATAGCAGGGCCTTACCAATTTCCGAGACCATCGACTAACACAAAACCGTGGGTTACCAAATTGGGTAATCGAAAATCTTGGGAGCATTGGCGATCCATTGAAATATACATTAGTTCAGAGTAATCACATGTAATTTTCTTAATGTCACCACAATGAAACATAATTTTCACTACCCTAATGGCAATCAATAGTGGATGTGGAGGGAAAGTGCTGAGATCAAGTCACTACCATCTCGTTGTACTATGAACATGCGAAGAGCATCATGATTGAAGGGAACTTGCATGCATCTGTTGAATTGGAGTTGCCATGATGACAGTCATATCACATCCACTATTAATTTCGATTAATCCCAACATAATCAATGTTTGCAAGGAGCGAGGGTATGTGAATATGTTCCAAGACCATGAAATTGTTGTTTTTGGGAAAGGGTAGGATGTCAAGGAAGACTCCTCCACCCCTGGACACCGTTGAATTTCGTTTGTCCCACTTTAAGAAGGAAAGCCTTGTTAGCTTGGTAATTAACATCCTTGTTCTAGTTTTGTAGAACACGAAAGAAGGATTTATGAGAGAAATCCTCCACTAATCTTGATACTCTCTGAAGTAGGAGCTTCAAATGTTGATCCCTTAACCAGATTCTATTTTGAAGGTATTAGATGATTATAAGAGAATCCCCCAAAATAACAATATGGGAAGTGTGCATAGCCTTAACCAGGAGTAGGTTGTGCATTAAGCCATGCAACTCGACTCAGTTATTGATCATATGCCCCAACCTTAAGGAATATCGTGTAGCAATTTTTTCATCAGGGTTGAAGAAAACGACTCTCCCTCTTTTTTTTTTTTTTTGAAGCTGTGTTTCACGGACATCCTTGTCATCGGGTGGCCGCTACGTCCACGGAAAAATCTGGGCTGATCGACCCCAAAGGGAATCTAGCCCTGCGGCCAACAACATGGCCTAACCCCAAGGGCTTCGAGGAGAATGGACCCTATGACCTCCCCATTGGCGAGGCATTGATTTGACCAATTGAACTAACCCTTAGGCTAATGACTCTTCCTCTTACCACCCAATAAAATCAAAAACTTAAACTTAATTATTTGAAGCCTTTCCTAAGCTCCATGCAAAAATTGAATCCACTTATCATTTGGGGAAAAAAATAATTCCCTATACACTTTCCACCCCTTGAAATTATATTCCACTATCATGTTATATATTTGAAAGGTAAAATATAAATTATAATGTAAACACTATATATATTATAAATCACATTTAAATTTTGAATATTATGATATCACTTAGTGGTTGCTAAGATTTTCGATAAATTTAAAATTTTTAAAATATATAATTATATTGTTATTTAATTTTTTCAAGTATAATATTAAAAAACAATAAAAGTATTTCCTTCTATTTAGATGACGGTTATTTAAGAGACATGATATTATATATATAATAATTTAAAATATAGTTTTTTAACTAAATCTATTATTAATATATTCCATATAATTTTGAAGCAAACAAATTTAACATACTTATATTTGAGAGAACATGGGGTACATCACACGAAAAAGAAAACTCCTTGATACAATGAATGGGCATCCCACCGACACTAAAAGATGCCCTCCAACATTGGTTTAACAAAGATTTCTTATCACTTTCATAAAGTCATGATACCTAATGATTTGTACTTCTATGTATTTAGTGTGATTAAAGTGTTTTAGTCATGGGGTCCTTGGCCTTGTAAGTGTTTTAGTCATGGGGTCCTTGGCCTTGTAACTATTTTAGTCATGAGGTCCTTGGCCTGGTAACTATTTTAGTCATGGGGTCCTTGGCCTGGTAACTATTTTAGTCATGGGGTCCTTGGAACTAAAGGTAATGTTATATGTCCACTTCCATGGGTTACTGTCCCATCCTTACTAACATTGATTTTATATTTTATGTCCTTGTAACTGAAGGTAATGTTATATGTTCTCTTGCAAGGGGTTAATGTCCCATCCTTCTTAACCTTGATTTTATGTATGGCTCAAAATAAGTGCTGGGTTTTTAAGGGATTATTTATTATTGTAATTAAATATGGTTTTAATTTTAATATTTTTCATATTGTTGTTAAGGATAATAGTTTGTTGGTTCTTAATTATTTCTCTTTTACTTTTATTTTCTATAGACATGAGTGGAGAGAAGAGCAAGAATTTTTAAATATCTTGAAATTAAAATAAAAAACAGTGGTTAGTGTGATTTGACTTTGAATTTTACTTAAATTAATCTTTTAAAATTACTAATTTACCAATTAATATATATGTATTTCATAGTGTTATTATTAAAATTTAATTATATCTTAATAATTTTGCTATTTGTAATATAAATTAAATTCTCAGTAATAAATCAAATTCATAAAATAATAATATTAATATTTATACAAGATTCAAGAACTATTCAATAACTTTAACGTTTAGATAATTTAATTGGATTCATATAATAAATTTTAAAATGAATAATCTATTTCATATTATTTTAAAGAAATAAAAAACAAATTCATAAATTTAATTTATTACCACATCCCCCACATATAATCCTAAATAAAATATTTAATTTTTTCATTTATCTAAATTAAATATTAACAATTTTAATATCCTACTTTGAAAACTTAATACCTCTTAAAATTCCTTAATATTCTCGTTGGTTAGGGAATATTCTCTTTCGCATGTGCTAAATCATTTTTGGGCCCCTGCCCTTTTATTTGATATTGCCCTTTGCCATATTTATGATCACACGTTTCATTTAGTTTTTCATCATGTAGGCATATCTGGAATGGGAAATTTGACCATAGATACCTTTCATATTTATTATGTTATAATATTATATTATTATGTTTTTTAATATAAATTTATTTTATATAGAGAGTAATATAATTTTGAAGAAAGGTTGAAATTTTTTCAACCAGTAAATTTTTTTTAAGAATATAGAATAACAATGTGCTATTTAGTTAATGTATTTGGTGAAATCTAAATAGAGTATATATATAACCAATAAATGTTTAAAAAACCAAAAAGAACTAATTTTTCATTGTTGATTAAATACAAATATATTTTTTTAAATAATAGTAATTTTTGACAATTAAAATATTTTAATAACATGTCAAGATATTTTTATTCTTGTAAATAAAATATTTTTTATTATTAATAATTTTTAAGTATATGTGAATATTAATTGGTATTACAAAATTTTATTGATAACTTACTTGAATAATTTTTTATACAACATTAAATATTTTATTTTAGACATTTTTTTTGGTTAACATAGATTTTCAATAGTTTTTTCTAAAAATTCATTGTTGAAAATATTTTTTTGAAAAATATAAATTAAACATCTTACACACATTTTTTTACTTCTAATTACTTTTACAACAATATTCATTCATTCATTCATTCATTATTTTATTTATTATATTATTATAGCAAAAGATTATTTTTCTATTTAGAACATAATTTTTATTTATTATTTTTATTTTAAAGAGGAATGGATAAACGGACAAACTTACACATCCCCTCATACTGGACTATAGAATGAGCCTCTCGACTCAATAAGTTATAAATATATAAGTTGTAATTTAGGTTGTAATTTAAATAATAAAATGTAATTTCATTTTATTTAAATTCAAAATTTAGTAATGATATATTGGTTAATAATGATTATGTTGATTTAAAGTGGTTTAGCAAAAAGAATTTGTACATTTTATTGGAATGTATTGGTTCTATGTTAAGTGAGGAAATTTTGATATATGTAACTCACACATTGATATAAATTCTAAAGAGTATAGAGACGATTAGCCGATTTGATTTCAAACTTGATCTAAGTCACTCTGTCAAATTACTAATTCTTTTAGTCTTGAAAAATATATGTATTAACCTTAATATATTGAATAAAAGCATTTTCCATGCAATATGTTATGATGTTTTTTGGTTTGGAAAAAATCACAAGATAGTGCAAACAAAATGTCTTTATTTTACAATGCTATATTATTATTTCCTCCAACATAAAGTGCCATAAACTTAATAACTTTGCACTCTCTTTCTCTCTACAATTTGATTAATAAGACATCCTTTCCCATCCACCCATTTTCTTATGGGGCGTGTGCTTGCTTTCCCACCCATCTGTCCTTTCATGGTGCTTATTGTCACTTCTTTGGCATTCAATTATTCCTTTGTATATCATAAAGTTTTCTCCATGTTTTGGGCATCACTACTTTACAACATATAATGGTCACTTAAAAGTATATTGACAATGTTTTCGAGGAATCAAATCCTTATGGGAAGTCTATACCAAAGCTCATTGTTTATTGACCTTATTAACCTCTTGCAACATATTTATTTTCAATAACTATCAAATCTTATTCCCTAACTTTTAAATCCATGACAATCTTTATCTAGACATTTATTTATCATATTAACATTATCAATCTTAGTGCTATCTAGACATTTATTTATCATATTAACATTATCAATCTTAGTGTATAAAATATTTTTCAGAAGAAATCACATTGAAGGTTTTGGTCGACACGTTTCGAACCAACAAGTGTGGTTCATCTTCAGGACAAGATGAAGAAACAAATCTAGGAAAAAGGTTAAATAGGAAAACACGCCAACCTAATTGCTAGAAGAAAACAACTATATTTGACTAAGGGAGGAAAAGGGAAATGTTCAATATTATTTAAATAAATTTTATTAATTAATTTATTGTTTATTTCATATATATATACTTATTAATTTATTTCAAGGGCTATATTTGATAGAGTTGTATTTAGTGAGACTTTTTGGACTTTCTCGTGCCAGAATTCGGTGGAAAAATTTGAGGTGAAATCTTGATTTGTGTTATTTAAACTAGTTTTTTTGACTATATATGTGGATTTAGCACCTTGGAAAACCCCTAGGGCACTTAGATTGCACAAAATTACCCATCAAACTTGTGATTTCAATAAATTCCTGCTCGATTTTAGAGAAATTACACCAAAAAACCCACGGTAAAAGCTTCCAAAAATTCGCACTAAAGACAATTCCATATTTGACTAGGGTTTTACTTAATAATATTTATTTATTTGTAGAACAACTATATTTGAAATTATTATTATAATATATATATCCTAGAATATCTTACTTATTAATTTATCTCAAACGACTATATTTGACTAGAGTTTTAACACCTCAATATTTTTTTTTTTTTTTTTTTAAACGACTATATTTGAAATTTATTATTATTACTTAAAAAAAAATACTACTATAAAAATAATATTAAATATTAAATTAAATATAGAAATCATTAATAAATACCTAATTTCATAAATAATAATAATTTGATAATAATATAATTAATTTAAATAAATAATACTAATAAATAATAATACTAAAAAATAAAATAAATAAATGAGGGTATTCCAAAAAAAAACGATGAGATCACAAAATAAGAAAAGGGACAAAGGACTTAGACAAAGACAGAGAAAAACTAAGAAGAAAGGGGGAATCCAACAACTACTAATTTTGCAACCACCATCCCTATTAATATCATTGGAAGACCTTTCAATTTCAATGGCCTCCCTAAACTTACTATGATGAAATTTCATCGTATACATCTCCCATCTTTTATATAGAATTGTAACTTTAACCACTATAACCACCTCTTCATATACTAAAAATCATCTTATTATCTTTATACACTGCATTCTCTTACCTTAATTCCAATTAATACATCATTCATCTATCTCAAAAACTTATAATCCTTACCTTTTACTCTATTTTATTCATAATTTTATAGTTGTTTAAATAAAATTTCACTATAATAACATATAATAAATTCATATTATTTTCTTACTTTTCCAAATCTAATCATATTTTAGAAAACTTTAAAATTTTATTTAATAAATTAATATTTTACATAACTCCCTTACTAACCACACAATTTTTTAATCCTCTTAGGATTTCGCAATATAGTCCCCTGCTTGGGAACTATTAGCGATCGAATCGAGTCGTTGACCGTACCCATTACTTAATACTTTGACCGGTTTCTTTTCGGTGTTCACATTTTAAACAAGTTTGATGCCCCCAATTTTATTCAACAAAATTTTACTCAAAGTTTTTGGTTCGACAAACAATTGAGGTCTTATTGCAACCTTCACGTTGCCCGATGCAAAAATATTGAGGCAATCTCATCTTATCCAAAGTATGCTGTAGTAGGCTGTGGGGTCAAAGTAACTTTATGATTTAACATTGTTGTTTTGTTTCTTTAATTATTATGATCGCAATTTTTTTACCACTTCAAAAAACATAAATGGCCTTGTATGATTTGTTTTACAAATAACATTTGAATATTAAATTCAAAAAATAGATATTATTTGTTTATATATGTTTAATGTTAAACTGGAAAATAGATTGGTTGAGTTGTGGTTTAGAAAATGACTATTTTCATAAAAAGATTGAAAGACTATATTTGGTGTAGAAAGTTGAAATTTTACTATAATTTGTTTCAAAATTAATTAATTAATTTAGTTTTAAATTTTTTTAAAATAAGGGGTTTAATATATCCCTACAAATCATACACTTAGATTCACAATCAATTTACAAGCAGCTTTATTTTAAATAGAAAAATATCATCCGAAAATCTGATTTATATTAAATATAAATTAAAATTATATTGCTTTTGGATTAATATTTTAAAATATAAAATGGTTATTGAAAGTTAATTTATTGTTTTGCAATATTTTATATGCATTTTTTGCTTTCAGAATAGATTGGTTACTAAAAAGAGATCTGTTGAAAAAACTGGTAAATTGGTTTTTAGAAAAAATTGGTAAATTGGTTTTTAGAATAAATGTAGATTGGATTAATATTATATATGTTTTTCTATCTTTATAATTTTGTAATTCATAGGTGTATTTTCTTGGTTGTAGTTATTAGTTTTGTTTAATATTAAATGTTGGTATAATAATATATTTAGATAAATATGAGTACAACATGTAGTAATATTTAATATCTTTCTTTAATAAAAAAATTAAGAAAGTTGTATTTAAACATTAAAAGTTATAATATTAAGATTAGCATCTAGCCTATGAGATCTCCCAAATTACAAAGAATATCTAATTGTTTTTTGGCACCTTCAATACCACTTTCAAATATCACGAATGCAATAATAACATTGAAAAAATGAAATTTTAATTTGACCCTAAATAATTGATAATTATCAATAACAACTCTCCAACTTACCTATATGTGAGTTAAAATGGTGGAAAGGAAAAGACAACCATATTTAATACCAATTATGTTGTGAATGTTAATAACAATTATGTCAATTTTATCTTTTTCCTTAAAAAAATTTCATATTAAATAATAATAAGATCTACAAACTCTAAATAATTTACACTTGGAAATAATAGAGATTTAGTAACATTATTGAATGCTTTCATAAACTCAATAAATTTTACATTTTTGTCATGAATATTACTAACGGTAAAAAAAATCAATAATAAAATTGTGAACCCATAACATAAATTAGAATATTTTTCTTAACTTAATCACGTCCAAATTGTTATTTTAATATAAATCTAATCCATAAAATCTCAAAACATTTACCATTATCCCTAACCCATATAAAAAATAAATTATTTATTATCATTATCCCTAACTCATGTAAAAAGGTGGTTAATATCATCTTATCCTAAGTTCTTTCTGGGCCTGTTCCACGTTAAGCCAGCACCTAATTTAGACATCTGTTCATAGAGATATTTGCATGTTGACCACCTGTCAGGGTATGGAACCCTGTCAAAGCTTATATCACAAGCAGAGAACCCTGCGAGGAGACTTTCAACTCTGCCTTGTCCGGAGTCCGGAGTAAGTTCAGAGCAGAGAGTGTCCAGCAGCTAATTCTTCGGAGTAAGTTCAGAGAGTGTGGAGCAGCTAGTTTGAGGAGCAGAGGAGCAGAGAGCAGAGAGTGTGGAGTAGCTAGTTTGAGGAGCAGAGGAGCAGAGAGAATAGAGCGGAGCTTCACCTTTACAACTTGTAAGTTCCGAGACTGAACGAAGCATTCCCCATCTAATGTAATATTCACCATAAAAAATGTTGAATTTCTACAAACTTAACATGGTTATTTGATGGCATGTAACTCTTTGCACTGTTCCCTTCATTTATTCATGGTAATAGTTTTGCTTCTATCACTCAAGCTTTCACTATATAAAGTGTTTTCTTAATTCATCAGGAATTAATTTCACTCTCATTTCATTATTATTTCTTTGCTATGTGCTTCGGAGGTGGTTTTTCTGATTTCATATTTAAGGTTTGTCCATATGCTTCTGTTTCTAACCT
>APFE031450941.1:0-11814 GCA_000404065.3 Pinus taeda
GGAGAGACTGGAAACGAGAAGAGAGTTTGTAGCTCTCTACAAGATGCAGCCTGTGTACTGGTAAGGACTGCACCCACGTACAAGACCATTGTAAAAGGAGTTCTAAATTTGAAAGAAGATCGAGACATATTGCAGTCAGGTGGTTTTTCACCACATTGGGGTTCCACCTTATATCTGGTTTTCTTTGATGTGACTATCCCTGTTTTTTCTTTGTTCATGCTCATTATTTTATGGTACTGATAGCAAAATAATTCAAAGTGTAAATAAGGAAGATTTGGTAAAAGGACTAGATAATACTGATTCACCCCCCCTCTCAGTATTATTTTCAACACTTGAACCATTCTACTTCTGCATCTTGCTGTAACATGTCCAAAATTATGACATATAAAGCATTTAACATTATTCATTATAGGAAATAATCACATATCACTTCCGCATTTAGGAGTAAATGATTTTCTTTCTTTCCCTGGTTTTTGATGGGGTTGACCTCTCATCTCCTTTTTGAGCATTTCAAATTTCGCATTAGAGTTCCTTGCCTCATCTTGTGAGCTACATTCACATTCAATGGATTCATGAATGCCAAGACTAGTTTTGATGGTAGGAGACCTTTGACTACTAAGAATATTATCCAAAATCTTAGTAATGTCTTGAAATCATAACAGTTTATCATTTTCTTCTAATTTACCTTTTAAGATATTTACCTCAACCTGATATTGCTCTTCCTTTTCCATATACTAATTCTTCAAGATTTCTTCAGCCTTTCTTTCTTCTTGAACTTGATTCCTTAATGTAAGAATCTAATTTTCTTGTTCTTCATCTACCTTCTTCATCTACTTGAGGTAGTTCTTCATTCTACTGATTTTCAATATTTTCTTTTAGAGAGAGGATCTTAGCTTCAATACTTTCACAATAACTGGATCTATCGTTAAGTCTCTTGATTGTGATACTCTTTTCATTTACTTCATTTCTTAATGATGACACATCATCCTGTAGCTTTTTACACTGACCTTCCTTTTCCTTATACTACTTTCTTACCTTGTTTCCTTCCTCCAGCTGAGATTTTAAACTGATAACTTCTTCTTTGAAGGCATACTCCCTTTTATTAAGTAGATGTTGTTGATCTCTGATTTCATTTGTGAGTATTTTAACTTATGCCTCTATTTTTCTTTTATGATCACTTCCAATATCTTCGATATTCCATGACCAACGAAAAGTATCACTGGAAGACCAAAAGTTTGTACGCAATACTTCTTTTGCTTATTCATCTTCAATCTGAGGTGATTCTGAATCTTAATACTTTCTTCCACCTAATGGCCAGTTGTCTCTCCTATTGTCATTTTTCCTTTGAGATATCTTTTTCTTTTTAGGTGCTTTCTTCTTCTATTTCTTCCCCATTGCTTCTATGAGTCTCCTTCAAGAGATTAAGCTTTTGCCAAAGGACTGGCTCCAATACCAATTGTTGTAAATAATACTGAGAGGGGGGAGGGGGTGAATCAATATTAGTAAACTCAATAACTTTTCATTTCATACTCATATTTCTATATGCTACTTTGATGAAGGTAACTCACGTGTACATGCAACTGTCTTTAAAGAAATCAGTGTATGTCCAACAAACTTATGAGTTCGTTAATTCACCATATATTGATCTTTAATTAGTGTATCAGTACTTCATTAACCATATAAATTGTAACCATGTGTAGTAATAACAAAATAAACCATCACACATAAGAAACGCACATGAACACCAAGATTTGAGGTTGAAACCACCTGGCTCTTGTACTAGCCGATCCATTTACTAGTAAGTAGGCACGAGCCTATAGAAGGCTCTAAACTTCATGCATTTTCTTCCTACTACTCTAAGGGAGCTCCAACCCTCCAACTCTTGTACTAGCTAATATATTTACTAGTATGTAAGAATCAACCTGAAAAAGGATATGACCTTCTCTCTTCCTCCAGGGACCATATTTCACAAATTTTCAGACTAGATACTCCTAGAACAAAACACCATAATTTAAAGGCCTTACTTCATCCAATTTTGACACTAGACCCATCAGTAACATTGAAGCTCAAAATCGATCACCGCTGCAATATAAAAAATCACTGAAAACCCATAATCATTGAAGTAAATCACAGTCAGTCAGTCTAAAGATTCAAAACATTGCCACCGAAGCACAGTCACTAGAACACAAAGCAGAACCTAAAATTCTTCATCAACAACCATAACCAACTGAAAATTCAAATATCATATTTCATAATGTATAAGCTACTTGGATGTGATGAGTCAATGTGTATACGCACTTTTATCAAAGCGAACAAACGTAAAAATCTTCAAATACTAGCTTAAAACTTCATAGCTATTCGACACTTCAGTCATGCTTAGATGATAACATTTACAGAGAAAAACATGTGTCAATCTTGAGATCTAGACTATCCATGATCAGACCAGATAATGATATTTTTAGGACTTATGATCATGATCCATCAACCATCATCAACCACATAGGTGAATCCTTAGCTTAGATCAAGCAAAGCATTAGAAGCCCATAACCTTCATATTTTCTTTTGATCTCACTCTTAATAAGATATTCATTACTTGCACACCTTAGCCTAATGACCTTTTCCTCCTTATATAGTTAGATCCTTTACAAATACCTCGGGAAAAAACCACATAGTACCACTACCTTGGACCAAATACCTAGGGTCAATACCTTGGACCAAATACCTTGGACTAAATACCTCGAACCAAAACCTTGGTTTTCCAACATGTACACATTTCTCCTCCTGTGGGAGTGTGTGTATAATTATAAACTCCTTTTGTCTTGTTAACCCATGTGTATACGCTACTTGGACAAAGTGAACTAACACATACTTCTTAAACCACTCTCTTTCTTCAACCTCTGGAGTCTGATCTCTAAGTTAACTTGTTGCACTATGAACTGTCATCTAAGTGATTTGCCATCAAGGACAATACCTATATCATAATGCCAACAATCTACAGGTCTAGGATACAAGAAAAAGCATAAACGACTGAAACAACTTATGAACATAACCAATCGGATCACCCCCTTCTCCATTGAGCTACTACACCATCAATTAGGTCTTGCATCTATCAATTTAACAATTATAAGTAAATATGTGAAATAAACATGACATAAACCAATCATTCAAAAATGCTTATAACCAACATAAAACCATATAAATATCTGATATATGGCAGTCGTTAAATCCACATATAAAGCAGTGTAAAAGTAAAAGAACTTGGATTTTATTAATCATAGACAAATTCGACTAGGTTTGGGACCTTCACATACCACCCAACCATAAAGATGGCTTAACTAAATCTATTTTTCATCCAGTCACACCCTTTCCATATTTCAAGCATGAATGTTGGATCTCGTAGAATAACCAATCAAAGAAAAACTAACGAATCCAGAGGTTAAACCACCTCAACTCGCACCAAACCTTGATCATAGGAAAATCGATGCTCCAATCACAACTGAATATAATTTGGAATGCCATCTGGAATTCATCACTATCCTTGAGTGAATTTCCATCTCCTTGTCACTCAGGCTTTACCACAGTCCGAACCAGATCACTGGGCCCTAAACCAATACAAGTCTCTCAAGCTTTACCATGATCCAAACCCAGATCACTAGGCCCTAAACTAATACTTCCCCCTCGGGCTTTACTATGTGTCCCACCAAAATCCGTCAAGAGATTCCAAAGCCTTTGCGAATGGAACTTGAGACCACCTCCACCTATGATTCTGAAATCCATCTATCAAACCAAATCTCAAAAAAGGAAATAAACATCCCAAAATACCATGGCATCCTGAAAAATTCTAGGCTAAGCTAAAAGCCACTGTCACAACTAGTCCAAACCATGCCACTGACAGTAAGAGAACCATACACCAACATGAAAATCCATGCATGTTCAAACCAGATAGGAAATCACACATGCAAATGGTTACCTGCAAGTGTTTATGTGGAAGCTTCTACATCCTGCTTTCCTTTCCTTGCTCCATTCTTTCTTTTCCTTTCTTTTCCTTGCTTTCCCTTTCCTTTTGTCCAAACTAAAGTGCTTCAAGGAAACTCTAACTGACCAAGAATGAGAGAGGGAGAGAATACTAAATTAGGTCCAAACTTGAACTGACACAATGTTAACATTGAGAAACCTACCAACTAATCCTCATAAGATTTTATATCATTGCAGCCTCTAATTTCTTCATTTTCCTCCTCACATGCAACCTGTAAACTTTTAACTTCCTTTTCTTCTAATTTTCATTATTTCATAAATAAATCTACTAGCAATTCATTTTTTCCTTTTAATGTCTTTGCCTTAGCCTTTGACAATTTTCCTTAGCCAAAACACACATCCATTGATGCCCACTAGGATATATTTTCCGAACATTCATTTTATAATGCATGTTCCTTCCCTGTGGTCTTATTTTGACTTTATTTACATTATTAAAATAATTCTCATCGGGGATGTTACAGGATGCTCCCTCTTAAGGAACACCATCCTTGGTGTTAAACCACACCAAGGCCTCAAAAAAACCATTGAAAAGCAAACATACCACTCATGGAGCTTTATAATTTATCTCATTGCAGTATTTAGAATGAATGACCTGCTCAAAATTAAGCATCCTGACAACATGACTAGATAACAACCATACCACATATAGTTGCTTTATAACACAATTAATTACAGTATTTATAATAACCACATATACACATAAGCATGCCTTCTAAATGATAAGATAAAGGGATACGATGCATGTATCAATCAACAAGGGAATCCATAGGATCACACCTCCACCCTTTAAGTGGTTCACTTCCTTCCCAAGAAGTCTAGAATCCACTATCATATTCAAGCTACATCCAATGTCCAACACAGCAAGCCTATGCTACTTGTCCTCTCAGTGAACAGTTACCAACTCATTATTCTAGGGCACACTCGCAATGTGCATCTAGTTCCATCTAGAAATTATAATGACTCCATGACCTTCCCTTATCTCCTACATAGTCCCTCAGGAAATCAGGTCACCCCCTTTTGTGCAGTCACTCACCTTCCAAGTTCCCTAGAATCCCCTATCCTGGGCGATCCATTCCTTTGAAAGGATTCCTCCCATCAGAAGATACAAAACCAAGGTAGATAATTTCCTCAAAACCATCATACCAGTCATAAAATGCTCCTAGAAATTGATGAATGGTAATGGGTACTAGTGTTCCACAATGGCCCTACTCCTGAAGGGTTTTACCAGCATACTACTAGATGTTCCAATACTTTTGTTGTTGCTACCAATTCCTATAGTCGGTTTCAGCCACTCAAATGGGCATGTTAATTCATTCCTATCCCAAGCACATAACTTCCATTAGATTCAAATAAATTGAAATAATCCTCAAATTGTACCTCATTGGTAGTTTTTCAATAAGGTACACTTGTAATCATGTTCACTTCTTGTAACAACATGTCGAACTAGCATATTTGACCAAATAAACATGTACAAATATATCATATTAATTTAAATCAAAACAAAACCATTATAGATCAACATCATAAATCACACATAACCATCATAAACCAGAATCATAGATCACATATAATCATCATATACCATAATCATAAATCTGATGCATAATAAAACTAAAATAAAATGTTGATACTTATCCTTTCATCAATCCTTAGCTTCTACTTTTGTCTTATTCAATATGCACTTCAGGTTGGTTCCCACACCAGACAAAAACATAGTGCCTTCTTGTCATCCATGTGCACATACACAAAGTGTGCATCACACACATATAGCTACACACATCATATGCCCGATGCAATACATTCATCTACACAAGTGGCATAGGTACCACATGTACACAATACCACCTGTACAATCCAACCACCTTCACAACGTGTGCACTTCATCACATGTACACAACACCACCTCCAAAACATGTACACAAGGCCATATCTACACAGCACCATTGCACAACATGTATGCAATAACACATGTACACAACATCATGTGCATCACACCACATGTACATAGCTTCACATGCACGGCATGTATAGAACACCACATGCACATAGCACCATATTTACAACACATAAAAGACACCGCATACTCACAACACCACTTGTACAATCATGCACACAACACCATATGTACAATATGCATAAAACACCATATGTTCTTATAACCATATGTACAACATGCATATAACACCATATGTACATAGCACTACATATCCAGCATGTACATATAATCATTTCTACACAACACTGCATATCCAACAAGTGCACATCACCATATGCATATAAGCCGTCATATCCATCATGTACATAACACCATCTATACCTAGCACTGCATATGAAATATTCACACAACACTATTTGTGCCATCTTGTACAAAACATTGAATAAACAACATGTACACATGCTATGTATACACAACACCTCATGCGCACAACATCCTATATGCAACATGTAAAACATATGCACAACAATAGTACCTTACGTCCAAAAGCACACTATCTTTGCTAAGCAACCTTGCTTTGAGCATCTTATCCATGCTTGTCCCAGCATGTCACATATCACACTACTTCCATTTCACTTATCTATCCTTCCACATTACTTGTCAAAAAATAGACATAATTAATCACATAATATCGATGCATAACCATATGATATTGACCTTGTATATTTGTCATGATCACTCTTCTCAATTGATTCTTCATAAGACCAAAAACTTCTTCATGCCATTCACCTGTATAAGCAATCATTCCTCCACAAGAATGATCCCTCACAACCTTGTCAAATAGTGATGTAGATATATACATGCCTACATATATAATAATTATCATAAAACAATCATGATCATATCAAATAATGACATACATACATACATGCATAGCATAATCATAAAATAATTACCAGATAACGTAATGTCTAGGTTAAGATAACTTCCTTTATTCGTGCACAATCTATAAAACATTGAGAACAATCATTCCTAACATAGTCAAGGCATATGATACACTAGATGCATTTAATTTACCTTTCTAGTTACCTTTCACATGTTCATACTACCACCATCCATTTACCATTATGGACCAACCAGTGCAACTGACTGTCATAGTTTTACCTTCCACTCCGCTTACTCTTAGTCTTACCTTACATGTTGGGTACCACATGACTCTCCCTAAGCTCCACTAACTTTACCCTTTCCCAACCAATTCCCAAGACTCAAAACATAAAAGGTAGCCCAAGAAATAAACAAGAAGAAGATCATGAAAACCCATAACAACAATATGGCACCACAATAAAGTGGCATAGCTATGAACCAAACACATGAAAAATTTCAAATCAAGTGCAACAATCGCAAAATATAAAAAGCACAAGATGAACAACAAACACCATCACTCAATCCTTATGTTTCCTAATTCTTCCAAAGGAAATCTCAACCTGAGCCATTTTCAAGATTCATGGAAATATCTCTTTCCATGCAATGCCTTTCTTATATGGCCATAAACACATCATGTCAATGCATAAATAAACATAGAAATACATAAATTACCTTATATTTTCGTGCCAAGCTTACTGCCTTGCAACTAAACACATCCATTCCATCTATCAAGGGACTCCAATAATCTTAACAGATCCACATGTAACTAAAGGCTAGCTAATATACTTGTTGAGGACATGTTCATGAATCTAGCACATATCCACATAATGTCAACAAAATGAAGGTTAAGAAGAGTCCCTCTATGTAAATCACTCATTCATTTTGAATTAGGGTTTCCAAACATAGCCCAACGAATTCTTATCCAATTCCTTCCTTCTGCCCTTTTAACTTGTTGCAATCGAGGCTTATTATGTACTATCACATCACCCAATTGTTAGTTATATTAACACATCAACTATAACCTTATCATGCTAATACCAAGCATGTTTCATGCAACTACTCACACATGTCAACCACATGTTCCACATATCAAAACAATCATATTCGATCAATTCAAAATCAAGCTTTATCAAGATTAACAATCACGTCATAACCCATAGTCAACTGGTAGTCATCAGTCATAATGCTACAACTATCGCTTACTACACTTCATGTACATATCAACTGTCTCAACACTTATGTATTTGTACAATCATATTAAAACAATATTATTGGAACACATTCTCATATTATGCAAATCATCAAACATTCAATTGACTTGCAAACATATGATGTTAAATAAATTAACTAGATGACATATCAAATAGTCAAGGATGAAATATATGACATAAGCCAACTCATATGTTACTATATCTTAGGGGAGGCTATCTTCTCTGCACAATTAATCGTGTTAGCATGATATAGCTTCACAACACATCAAATCAAACATAAATAAGATCATAATATCTGGAATGGTCACTAGCTAACATGTTTACATTATAACTCATACATAATTATCATTCACACATATGCAAGGTCAATCTAGATTAGTACGACAACATATCACAAATATGTCGACTCATACTTGAATGTTATAACGATAACCATATGAATAGGCTAATCCAATTTAGCATGATACATATAACATGAATGTATAAATTCTACAACCCTAATCATCAGGATAATTGTCAGTCTCATCAACAACATATAACATAATCATCAAGCTAACTGTCATATAACAACAAGTTAGCCTACGACATACTCATCAATGCATATAGCGTAATCATTAAGTTATCTAATATAAAAGGGTATAGAAATTTATATAACTACATGTTACTGTCATTCGTGACTATCTAACAAATCTACATATAACTACACTAATCAACTAACATCTACCATGAATGTAACCATAACATCAAAGAACATGTGCATAACCCTAATGTATATAAACCTAATGCATATAACAATCACTAGCTTACATACCTGCATGTCAAACATACAATACATGTACAATGATCTTCTTTTGCCTTCAGATCCGATGCTCCAACTTCACTTTGATGATCTGGATCTCGTTCTTTGCCTCATTTAACTCATTAGAATCATAACATACCAATAGCACCTCGATGACATAAATTACATACCATGACTTCACAAGTCATGTTTGATGTATTATTAATGCCTAACTATAACTAATAACATACATGCATGACCACAACCATTACCCCATTGCACACATTGCCTCATCCAACTATCAACCTACATAAGAAATGCTTAATCAACTACAAATATGCATAACCTCATGTAGTCAAGCATAAGATATCAATTCTTGTAATCAACCTATAAGACTAATGCATGTAATCAACCTATGAGACTGATGCATGTAATCAAATAACCAAGAATGCAACCCAAAATACAAGAATGTAATCAAGTTGCATATGCTCATGTAACTGGTCCCATACTCTTGATGACGCATTCCATAAAATCTACATCAAGTTCCTCATGACAACCTTACTACAACCATGATCAATGATTATGCAATGAAACAAGCACATAGAATGTAAGTGTAAGAGAGACACATGCACCTGACATCCATGAATGATGAACACATTCACCCAAGGAGAGTGAAACCATGGTCTGATACCACTCTATACCACCCCCTCCTAGGTCTACATATAGTAATGATGCCAATCGGGTTAAACATGAGGAGAGATTCTACTACAATCAAACCCGACCTCCTATGTAACCTTATGGAAGTGGAATCGATGGAACATCATATACAGTCATCCAACAGCATCCACAAAACCCTCAGGAGACAAGTCAATGTAGGTTTTAACCCCCTACAAAATTACCTGCATATGAATTCTAGCAATAGAAAATAAACAATGTGAGAAAATAACACATCAAACACATATATACACAGATTTTCCCCTAGATCCCAAAACTGAGACTACCAGTTTGATTTTTCATTATGTTCCTTTCAATTTACAATACATATTTATACATGCCGAAGCATCCAATACCATGGACCGAAAACCATCGCATCCAAAACCATGTGCGGAAATCATGCACAAAACCATAGGTAGGTCCGCCCAACCTAATATAGGGTCCAAAAAAAATTCCCCGGGGCACTGCCCTAGACCACGTAGAGGTGGGGTAACCGCCTCCCTATGACCCCCTCGCTGTGCAGTCGGGAAAATGAAGGGGGAGCACTGCCCCTACTCTAACACCCAGTCAACTAGGGAGGCTAGTCATGGAAAGAATATAAAACAACCCAACATTCTCACACTTGTTGTTTTCCTTCCACAGGATGCCATAGGAGAGCTTAATCATCTATCTAGCCCTGAAACACAAATTGTTTTTCTACACCAAGAGAGATTTCAGAGCTCATAGATTTTTTCAATGCATCTGTAGTACTCTTCAAAGTGTACACCTTTACCAGCAACACCTTTTTTTCTTCTATCATATCACTCACAAAGTGATACTGAACATCAATGTGCTTTGTCTTTCAACTGTAAGCACGGTTCTTTGAAAATAAAATTTCACTTCGGCTGTCACAGCCTATCCTTATAGCTCTCTGTACTAACCACATACTTGAACACAATCTCTGCAAACGAACTCCTTCAGTGCTTGCATGAGTGGTTGTCATGTATTCTTCCTCTGTAGTTTATAGCGCCACTACATATTGTTTCTTAGTCATCCAACTCACTACACCTCCAAATAGGATAAACACATACCCACTTGTAGATATTCTCTGATCCAGATCTCCAGCCAAGTCTGCATCTAAAAAGCCATGAATATCCAACACTCTATCCAATCTTGTTGTTCCGTGGTAGCACAAGCCATAATCACTAGTGCTAAGAAAATACTTGAAATCCCACTTCAGTATTGTCAAGTGCTCCTTCCATGGTTTTGACATTAACTTGCTCAATACTCCCACTCCATGTGCAGTATCTAGTCTAGCATAGACCATTGCATACACTAGGCTACCAAATACACTTGCATATGGAACACAGGACATGTCCTCTTCGTCTTCTTGTGTCTTGGGACAATGTTCAGTAGATAACTTCACACCTACAGAAATAGGAACCTTCATCGGTTCACTCTCATGCATATTAAACCTTTGTAGTATTGTGTTGACATACTTCCTCTGTTTTAACTAGAGCTTCCCCTTTCCTGATCTCTCTAAATTCCCATTCCCAAAATATAGTTTGCAACACCAATATATTTCATGTGTAATTTGGAGGACAATTTGGTCTTCAAATCCTAGATAATTTCTTTGTTATTTCCAACTAGAAATATGAGACCAAATAAATAACGCTGTCACCAATTAACTTAAAATACACACAATGATCTACATTTCTTCTGGTGAAGCCAAGTCCTCGAATATATGTATCAAATTTCTAATACCACATCCTTGATGACTACTTTAACCCATAAAAAGACTTTTTTAAATTACATACCAGTTCTTGCTTACCCTTCATTACAAACCCTTCAAGTTCAGGGAAAATTTTAAGAACACCCCCTAAATTTATAAGTATAATAAATGGGCGAATCTTCATGGTATATAGGAAAAATGGAAGGCGATTTTATCAATAATATAATATGTATATATAATTTTTTGGCGAATCTCTCACTAGTCATGGCGAATATTTTACTCAATTATAAAATCTTGTAAGATCTTGGTATTACCTTGGGTTATCATAAACCTGGAGCTTAAAAATTACTATTAGTAATTTATAAAAATTAATAAAATTAATAGTTGATTTTTATTTTAACCAAGCTAAAATGTTTAACATACATTAAGTTAGAACATCCATTTTTACTCTTGATCCAGCCTTGAGAGGGATCAAATATTTTTTCACTATATGCTAGTTTGCATA
>APFE031450941.1:12079-34281 GCA_000404065.3 Pinus taeda
ATTTAAATAGGCTACATTCTAGGTGAATACCATGGGTCAATACCATGTGCCATTTTGGTGAATACCATGTGCCATTTTAATTTTTATTAATACTAATATTAGGGTTAATAATATTTTTTTGCATGGTATTAATAACAATCTAGTCCATGGTATTTGTCCCATATTATTTTGCCCATAGGTTTTACCTAAATATAACGCATTTTTGAGTGTTTGTAAATATAAGGTGACTTATGGAGTAAATTATAAAAAATGTTTTATTTGTTTACTACACCTCTCATTTATTTGTATTTTTATTAATTTACCATACCTCTTTTACAAATATGGTATTTGTCCCATAGGATTAACTTAAATAAAACCTCTTTCTTGAGCCTACATAAATAGAACGAGGGTTATGGACTAAATATAAAAAAGGTTTTATTTATTTACCATACGTCTACTTTATTTATATTTTTATTGATTTACCATACCTTTTGAGTAAGTGTAAAAGGACGTTTTATTTATTTACCATATCTCCATTTTACTTATATTTTTATTTGTTTACAGCCTTGCATGTATATAAGGTGACTTATGGAGTAAATATAAAAAATGTTTTATTTATTTACCATACTTTTCATTTATTTATATTTTTATTAATTCACCATACCTATTTGATAAATATGGTATTTGGCCCATAGTATTCACTTAAATAAAACCTATTCTTGAAAATGGGCGAATGGATTCACTTAAATAAAACCTATTCTTGAAAATGGGCGAATGGAAGGTTCTAACTCCTAATTTCAAGGGCTAAATTTACCTTTTTTACCCTCTCCCTTAATAAAAGGTGGGCTATTTGAGGTGATTTGTAAAAATGTATTGATACAAAATATTCGCCCACTAAAAATTTAAAACCCCTTAATTTCGCCAAAGGGCGAACATT
This sequence comes from Pinus taeda, assembly GCA_000404065.3. NCBI lineage: Eukaryota > Viridiplantae > Streptophyta > Pinopsida > Pinales > Pinaceae > Pinus > Pinus taeda. Next base: position 12,996 of record APFE031450941.1, read on the forward strand.
CACCCCTAAAATATTCTATGTTCAAGTTGCTTCATGTAGATCTCCTCTTCCAGATCCCCACGAGGGAATGTTGTCTTCACATCCTTCTTTTCTACCTCAAAATCAAAAGTAGCAACAACAGATAAAAGTAATCTAAGAGAAGCTACCGTGGCAATAGGAGAAAAAATATCACCAAAATCAATTCCCATCACTTGGGAATAACCTTTTGCTACAAATCGAGCTTTCTATTTCTCCACCTTTCCTTGTACATTTGTATTCTTCTTGAAAACCCATTTGTTGCAAATGGGTTTCCTTCTAGCCAGCAACTCCACCAAATCGCAAGCCTCATTTTTGTGCAAAGATGCCATTTCATCAAACATGGCCTCTTTCCAAAGTTTTCCATCCCCTTAATCTATTTCTTCTTTTATAGTTTTGGGATCAGCATTAGTAACAGATAAAGCAAAATTTGAACAAAATGCAGATGGATTGTACCTTTCTAGCTACGTTCTTTCTCAAACTGATCTTCTCACACCTAGAGTTTGTGGCTCTTCATCTCCTAATTCTTCCTCTATTGTAGAGTCTGATTCTTCCTCCTTAAGTTCAAACTTTATCTTCTCAGGTTCCTTTGGTTGGACTTCATCTTTAATAATATATTTCACCTCTTTGAACACCACATCTCGACTATACGAAAATTTCCTTATTACTGAGTTCCAATGCATATAACCCTTTAAACCATCCTTATTCCCAATAAAGATGCACTTTTTAGATTTACTATCCAACTTGGTTCTTTTCTCCTTTGGAACATGTACATATGCATCACATCCAAATACCCTAAGATGTGAAAGAGAGGGTTTCTTACCCGTCCATACCTCTTGTGGAGTCTTACCCTCCAACATTGATGAAGGCTATTTGTTGACCAGCTAACATGCTATCTCCACCACCTCTTCCCAAAATTCTTGTCCTAACCCAACACCACTGAGCATGCTTCTTTCCCTTTCAATCAACGTCTTGTTCATTCTTTCCACAACTCCATTTTTCTTAGGTATGTATGGACTACTCTTCTTCCATGCTATAACACACATCTTACAGAATTCTTCAAGTTCCTTGCTGCAAAAATCTCCATCGCTATCTGACCTCAACACCTTTATCTTCTTCTCTGTCCAGTTTTCCACCAGAGCCTTATCTTCTTTAAACCTGTCAAAGACTTCAAATTTCTTCTCAAGGAAATATATCCATGTATTACTTGAGAAGCCATCTATAAACGATACATAGTACAGTGAGTTACCTAGTGATGGAACATTCACAGGTTAAAACAACTCACTGTGCACAAGCTCTAATATATGTTTCGCCCTCTTACCACCAGAGGGGAAACTCACATGATTATGCTTCCCATATACATAATTTTCATAGAAATAAAAATCCAAAGATTTATAAGTCATATCTTCTACCATACCTTTACCATGAACTATTTTACGGCCCTTCTCTCCAATATGTCCAAGGCTTTGATGCCACAGCATGGTCTTCTCTCTAGAGCACTAGATTTTCTGTTCCACTTTCAGGATCCACAAAACTGTTGCACTCGTAAACAACAATGCTACCTTGCAACTTGTGCAGAGTTCCAATCTGAACTCCCTGCATCAATACCAGTTCTCCGCAAACCATCTTGTAGGTATCCTTCCTGAACACTCTTTTTACACCCGCACCATCCAGCTTGCTTACATAAATAAGATTTTTGGCCAATGTAGGAATATGCAGAACATCTGGAAGTGTTCTAACCCTTCCACCTTGCAAAATCAAATTTACTTTTCGACGACCAATGATTCTATCCTTCTTATCATCCCCTAAGAAGACATCACCACCATCGTATTTCTCATACTAGAAACACCACTGTCTATGGGGAGTGAACTGAAACAATGCACTTGGGTAAATCAACAATGCCTCATGATCTACATGTGTATTTGAAGGAGCCAAGTACACATCCCCACCTTCATATGAGGTGGTTTTCACCTCTGTAGAAGGAGCATCGTCAGATCCATTTCCTTTATCAGGAGATTTAGATTTACAGTCCCTTTTGTAGTGGCCTCCTTTTCTGCATTTCTAGAAAACCACCTTTACAGGTTTTCGTGGAGATTTAGATCTCCCACACAATGAATTATTTTTGTTTATGCTCTGGGACTGTCCTCGAACAGAAAAGGCATCACCATTATGGCTCTCCATATTTTTTCGTCTCGTCTCCTCCGTCAGCATGGATAAGACTATTTCATCAAACTGCATGGCAGTTGCACTGCTACCTATTGCAATAACCAGACTATCCCATCATCCTAGTAGAGAATACAACAAGTTGATGCACTTATATTCATCAGAAATTTTAATATCAACAGATAATAACTAACTTACTACAGTATTAAATGCATTCAAATGCTCTATCACCGAGTCTCCATCTTTCATCCTCAGGTTATACATCTTTTTTTGTAGGAACAGTTTATTCACCAGAAACGTAGAATGGTACAAAGTCCCTAACTTTTCCCACAAATCCTTAGCCATATCTTCCCCTAAAGCCTTCAGAAATACTGAATATGAGAGACATAATTTTATTTTTCTCTTTTCCTTCTAATCCAACCTCTTCCATTCTTTTTTCAGACACTCTAGCTGGTTGAGTACTCAGATCTACCACAATCCACTGATATTTATCCACAAATAGATCCTCCATTTTGAGTTTCCACAACTCAAAACTCTGAACATTAAATTTCTCTATCTCTATCTTTCCACTGCTCGCCATATTCTTTCACCACCAGAATCGATCGTGCAGATCTCCCACTGAATAGGGTGTAACATAGGCCTGAGCGAAACCCCTCAACAACAAAGGTATCCTCTTGAAGCCAAAACAACTTTGATACCAAATGCAACTTTTAACCCTGTACAGAAATTATCTACATACAAATTCTAAGAACACAAAATAAAAAATGCGAGAGCATAACACATAAAACACATATATAGAGAGATTTTTCCCCGGATCCCAAAATCGAGACTACCAACATGATTTCATTATGTTCCTTTCAATGTCACAATACATATTTGTACATGCGGAAGCATCCAATACCATCGACTGAAAACCATCGCATCCAAAACCATGTTTGAAAACCATGCACAAAACCATAGGTAGGTTCACTCAACCTAATATAGGGTCCAAAAAAAAAATTTCCCTGGGCTGCTTCCCCAGACAACGTACAGGGGGGCTAAACACCCCCTTCAAACCCCTCGTATAGTGAGGGATGTTGCCCCCTTGTGACCCCCTGTTGTACAGTCGACACAACAAAGGGGGGGTTTCGCCACCCCTCTAACCACTCGTTTAAGTAGGGAGGCTAGTCATGGAAAGAATATAACACAACCCAATAGTCAACTGCTCATACTGCCTGTCCCTAGGTCCCACGCTATTCTGAAACACTTAGGCCATAGTCGCTCTCATTTTATGAGCAAGGGAGTGATGAGAACCCCAAAGTCACTCTCACAGGCCTACCTTCCAATGATTTTGTACCCAAATTACTAGTTCTTTGCTAGCGACCATGGGAATTAAGCCATGTTTCGAGCCCAAAATTCTAGCCCCTGCTCACAACTTGTGGTAACTTCCAAAATTCATTAAAAACATGATAAAAATTATTATCAATAAAAAATAACCCTTAGGAAAAGGCCTGAACATCCACAACCAGGACTGACATTTTGTCAAACACTTGGCATCAATTCAACCTATAAGCCCAGGATACAAGACGAAGCATAAATGTGTGAAACAATTAGTGAAACATAACTAGACGGATCACCTCCTTCTCCGTTGAACTAGTACATCATCAATTGGGTCTTGCATCCATGCATTTAATAGTTACAAGTAAATGTATGAAATAACCATGACATAAAATCGTTATTCAACCATGTTAAGAACCAGAATAAAACCATATAAATATCAGATATATGACAACCATTAAATCCACATATAATATAGTGAAAAAGTAAGAGAACTTAACTTTTATTAATCATAAGAAAATCTAACCAGGTTCGATACTTGCACATACCACCCGACCGTAGACATGAATGAACAAAATCACTCTTTCATCTAGTCACCCCCTTGCCATATTCCAAGCATGAATGTGGGATCTCATAGAATAACCAATCCAAGAAAAACAAAAGGAATCCAGAGGTTAAATCATGTCGACCCTCACCAAACCGGGATAAAACTGCAATCCAAACTGGATCACTAGGCCATAAACCAAATTGGATTACTAGGACCTAAACCAGGACGACTCTCTCATGCCTTAATGTAATCCAAACCTAGATCACTAGGCAATAAACTAAGACTTCATCATAAAGATTTACCATGTATGTCGCCAAAATCGGTCAAGGGATTCCTAGGACTTTGGGAATGGAACTTGAGAACACCTTTGCCCTAGATTTTGAAATCCATCTGGCAAACCAAAGCTCAAAAAACAAAATAAACATCCCAATGTACCATGGCATCAGGAAAATGGATAGGTTGGGAAGAAATCCACTTTCATAACACGACCAAATCATGCCACTGACAATAAGAGAACCATACACTAACATGCAGAGCCATGCATGTCCAATCCAGTTAGGAAATCACACATGCAAAAGGTTACTTTCAAGTGTTCCTATTGAAGTTGCTTGATCCATCTTTTCTTTATTTTATCCTCACTTTCCTTTCCATTCCTTTCCTTTCTGTCCCTTTCATTTTCTCCAGACTATAGTGCTCAATGAAGATCTAAGTTACCAAGAGTGAGAGAGAGAATAATGAAAGAGCTCCAAATTTGAAATGATAAAAGCTTAACACTGAGAAATAGTAACACTAAGAATCCTGCCAACTGATCCTCATAAGCATTTTTGTTAATGAGGCCTTTAATTTCTTTATTTTTCTTGTCACATGAAACCAATCACATTTCACCTTCCTTTTATGCTAATTTCCTCTATTTTCATAAATAAATGTGTCAAAAATGAATTTTTTCCTTCCAATGCCTTTTCCAATTTTTCTTCGCCAAAACACACATCCAATGATGAAAACTAGGATATATTTTCCCAATATTCAACTTGGAATATATGTCCCTTATCCGTGGTCTTATTTTTCCTTTATCTGCATTATTACATAGAATTTTCACCAAGTTTGTTACAATGTCAAGCGATTGTCATGAGATCCCATAATAATCCCTCAAAGCTCCTCTGAGACCCCTTATGACATAATCTTGCTCTTACAACTTGGCCATCACATACCTAGGAAACCCATCTTGCCTAGACTATATAGGAAAATAAAAATGGGCAATCACAAACCCTCTTGCCCTAAGATTGGTTTCCCTCAAGTAATCTCTAACTCTCCACTATAGACGCATCTATAAATTGATAACAAGATCCCAAATGAATCATTATACCAGGACATTCCCCCAAGCTAACCAATAATGAATGGATCCCTCAATACCTGAATCCCAAATAAGCCATTGACTCAACCTATCATCCATGGATCCACTTTGATCCAAAAACCACAATAACCAATCATCCTCATCCATTCCCCATGGCTAGAGTTGTGCCATGTCTTTGAGCATAGATTTTATTCCACCAGTAGAATACGAACTCATCACCTCTCTCTTGTCCAACCCCTCACATAAAGAAAGGCCAATCTCGCTATGTTGACGTTGTGTTGGAATGACTATAAGTTGATGGTTTTCATCCCACTGCCAAAAAAAACATGAAATATCCCTCACACCTAAGGAATATCTCTATATTATGCCCCTAAATAGAAATACATCTCCATCAATAGGATACCAACTCATGATCTCATGCCAATTTACCTTGCACGAAGGATTAAACACATGGGCTCCTTGTTGTTGAACAATTCTACTGTGACGATGTTGTTCCATGCTTAGTTAATTAATGAGATTTGTATAAGAAACACTACCTCTCTCTCTATAATTGAAAAGAGTGGATGATCCATGTTGCAAGCCCTATGTAGGTACTCCCAGAGAGGGCTCCTCTAAAATTCCAAGTGTAATCCTCTTACTGCCACACTGGGTCCCTCAGTGACCACTCAACATTAGACAACCTATATGCTGACTCAACACAAACGCTTATAAGATCCTCAAATTTACTATTTTGTTGCAAGATGATTCCTTGGAATATCTGGATCTTCTACTTGAATGCCATAAGATTTTTCTTGAAATGCTCAATATTCTTGTGATGGCTACCAACTAAAAGTGGAACAATTATGCTACATGCTTGTGCATGTGTCTTCTCCTTATCAATGGCTAGTCCAAAACATTGTTACTTATGCTCAACATGAAACTCTAACTAAATCTCCACAAAAGGCTCATCATGCATATTATGTTTAACATCCTCCTTGGCTGACTCATGTTCCACCATATGTTACTCATGCTAAATTGTCACTAGTGACTCATCATGCTGACTATATCCCATAGTGTCCACTGGCATATCACTATACACAATGGAATATAAATATTTCCTAATGTAAATAAATGCACATGACTCCTAATTCTCCTTAGAGGCATCCTCATATGAACCCGTGGACTCATCCAAAGAAGAATCCCCATCTTGAAAGTTAGAAGGAATCTCCTACTGCTCTGCCCCTGTCATCTCCTCAGTGTCACTCGTGCATGAGTGTTTAGGTACCCAAGTTTCCTTGCAAATGAAGCAAAGACCCTTCCTCCTCATATCATTCTTGTTACATGGTTGCTCAACACAAATCCACCACAATTCCTCCTGTGTCAACCATCTCCTGAATAGCCCAATGTTCTGCTCAACCAACCTTTTGGTTAGTTTATAACAGTAGGTCAAACAAATTGTTCCTCCCTCCAAATGGCCAGAAATATAGATTGTATCTCCCTACAAATGGAACGAAATCCTCCCATGCATGAAGATAAAATAGGAACCATATTTGTTATAACAATGTAAGGATGATGTTTCGTAATGCTGAAGAAGCACTGAAACATCTGCAGGATCAAAAAACCACACACCATCTGAAACATTTGGTCCTAATATCCAACTAAGGCAATGGATTATAGAATCTCTTGCCTCTTCCCAAAGATATCTCCCTCATTGTTATCCAGATCGTAAAATCTCTCCACTATGAGTATGAAAACTATCATCATAACATCATCATTATAAGGAGGTATAGGTGGGCTTAGTCTCATGATGCTAATGGGACAAGATGAAACTAGAATTCAATCCCTTCATAATATTCCTCCAAGAACTTATGTTGTATGAGAGTAAGCATAGCTGTTTTTAGAACCAAAAAAAAATTCTCCTCTTATAATTAGCTCACTTCAAAAAGGAGTGCATCCAATTTATATAGTTTGAAAAGGAATTTCCCTGTGACCGTCATGTGTTTTAAACATGTGCCAAGCGTAAAGAGTTCTTATCGTATTTTAATCCCTTTTTGCATGTCCTAGACCCGCTCTTGTTAAAGAAGGGCATGAAAACCTCTTTTAAATGGTTTTTTGTTTTGCTTCGTTTTTCTGTCAAACATTGCATATTCTATATTATTCAATATTTTCAATTTATTTAAGAGTTCCCTAAACTTCTGCATATCTTAATGATGATAGGTACATCAAGAAGTACAAATAGTGACTAGTTAACTCAATACATAGACCTCTCACATAAAGATATACTCATTCCTCATCAGTCAGACTCAAACATTACAAATAAGTCTAAATATAATATGAGCACCTCATGTAGAATTGCCATACTCTCTTACTAACTCAAAAAATATTAAAACATTCATTGAGAAATTTTAACAAATAGTTACCAAGTAGTACTTTTATCAAACACATTGCAAATAAAATGGAAACACTCGCAACATAAATACGTATGAGAAGAATATGCTTGAGAGAGTTACAATTCTCAAATGAATTTGATACCACATTACATGCATGAAAACCCAGGTAAATGAAATAGACCTGAGTGCTAGAAATGGCCCAAATAGGTAGCAAGCACTACCCAAAACAAATTTTTCTACTACTAAAGAAGACTGGATGTTTGTACTGTCAAAATTGCTCATAAATTTTTGAAAATGTATCCTGGAGCTCCTCACACGAAAACCATAAAACTAAGAATTGGTTTGGCTTAACACCAAGACGAGATCAGGCCCACCAAGTGGTGTGAATTTCTCAGTTTACCAATAAAAGGAAATTTTGAAGGAATGTTGATTCATAGCCCGAATACTGCCAGGAAAATTTTAAAATCTTAACCACAAACTCCTATCATAAAACCTAGGAAAACACATAAAAATATTTTTCATATTTTAGCTACCCCAGATATCCCCAATTTACTGTGACTTTGTTAATCCCAAAACAATTTAAAATTTCCTCAAGAAATATTGAGAAGTAATTTTTTCGTCACTTTAATAAATTCTAGAAAAAATTTAAACAACCAATGAATCAAAAATTTTATTGAAAAATGCCACAATCGGAAACCCAACCAAATTTATTAATAGTAACAAGGAAGAATATCTTCACCAATAAATTCATCTAGTATAAATTAATTCAACCGAGGAAGAGAAATTTTTCATGATAAGATAATTTTTGCCTCACGGGATAAAATTGGCATAGTAAAATAATCTTGATTCAAAAAGATAAATTTGGTCCAACAAAATAATATTGGCCGAGTAAAATAATTTCAGCATAGTAAATTAATTTCAATGCAATAAAATATTTTTTTCTTAACAATATTATTAGTTTCAGCCCTAAAAACCAATATTACTCAATCCAATATGTTCTCTTCAACACTTTGAGAAATCAACCGCAACAATTATTCTTTGGAAAATGGATTACAAATTTTAACCCTAAATTCTTTATCCATTATCCTTTAGGAACATTACAACAACTTTGATTTTAACCCACATCTAGCCAAAATCATGTTGTGATACCACTGTAATATCTTGTTGTACTATGAAACAAACCTTCCATTTATATATTATAGCAATAACCAATCTTAGACATATAAATGGGAACCCTCCTTAAAAAGAGAAAATAGTTTTTGAAAAGTAAATCCCAACTCTAAAAAAATGTCTTGAAAACTCTTAGAACAACCCATGTTTAGGATCCTCATCGCAAATCACAAATCACATTTTTTCATGTGATGATCATAAACATCTTAAAGAAACTATGATATGTGATCAAACCTCCCAGTGTGACATACCGCTCAAAACACCATAAGAATTCGCAATCGCATTTCGCATTATAAGCAGGCAACACTATATAACACCATTTTAAAAATTGTGATGCATGAATAAAGCAACAACCATGGGAAGCAACTGTGTCTTAATATAATAACAAAGAATTTGACAGGATAATTAATGTTTAGTTGTCCAAGGAAAGGTAATGATTTTCCAAGTTATGGCTAATTAATGTTAAGTATCTCATTTCAAATCCTCCCACAATTCAAAGTCATTTCACAAAGCTTTCAACCTTAATTGCCAAATATTGTCTACGTTGATATATCTCATCCATTTATGGAAAGCTACAAAAGATATGTCACTGTGGAAGGTGATGCAGAAACAGAAAAAGCTGAGCATCAAAGAGTTCAAGCTACTAGAAATTTCTCTTATATTCTCTGATCCAGTCTATAGCATCGACAGGGGAGAAACAAATTGGGAGGTCATATACAATAGGCTTGAGGTTCAGCATCCCAAGATTGCTATCACAAAATTGATGGCTGAATCAAAAAATCCTTCAGGACTCCAATTCAAGGATGTTTCCTATTGTTTCCTTCATAGAATAGGAGCGAGAGTATATATTCTCCCATACACTCATATGATTAGGTGGGTGGTGTAAAACCTCACTATTGAAGATAGGAAATTCAAGAACTCGGGAATGGAACTCGTGGGGTCATTCAAAGCAGAACACTTCAAGAAAATGTGCCATATACCTGACCCTTACTATATATATGATAAAGCATACATGTCCAACTTCACAAAGAAGAACGAAGAACCTTTCAAGATGATCTAGGGCTGGAGGGTACTGGAGAACAAGTTAAAATTTGATAAAATGGGTATGTATCATATAGCCTCTTTGGAAAACCCCTACAACTATGTAGCTACTATGTTATGTAGACTATATGGATTACCTAATAACGCTAAGTTTTTCATAAAATGGATCCCATTGATTGATGCTTGTGTCAATTCCCATCTTATGAATTGGGCCACCATTCTATCTGATAACCCCACCACTCATCACTGAATCCTCCTATCTAGAGAACCTCCTATCTAGAGAACCTTGATGCATTATATTTTAGTGCCTACATTATGGATGCTAGCTATTGTTGCACTAAATTTCCAATCATGGGTTGGAAATGGACCTTGTATTATCCCTACCCTATCCTTCTCACCCATACAAAAATTTGGGAATCTCATTATATACCTGATTTTTACAAAATACGCCATGATTTTATTTTTCCATTGCATCTATTAATTTTCAATAAGAAAGCCCCCATGTTTTCCAAAGAAGCCGCTAGAGACCTTCTCGTTGTTGGCAAGTATTTTATTGTAGAATGGTTCACATACATCATGGTTTTTGGTAGTAACGTAGACCCACTTGTCCTCGCCTTTTATGTCTCTACTAAATTATTAGCAAGTGAAACAGCCCACGACACCATGGGAAAACGTTTAACCTAATTGCTGAAAGAAAGCAAGAAGTTACTATGGCCATCTTCTCTAATTAGGTGCAGTTCCTTTTCATTAGAAAAATTTAACCATGCAGTAAAGGATTCAGTAAGCCTGGAAAGTCTCAGGCTCCATACTTTTCCCAAAAGGAAATTTGATCTAGATATTGTAGTATATAACATCACTACTATAGTAAATATCAAGCCTTATAACCATGAGGCTAATTATTTTTAAGACCTTTTACAGTCGGATCAATCCCTCAAACGATCGTTCAAATGGGCAAGAACAAATCTGAGTCCTGACAATTTTGAAAGCCTTGAGGAGTTTAGAAACAAAAGACTTGAGCTAATCCCACTACATTTGTTAAAAATTGAGGATACGCCTATGCCTAGTGTGAAAGTCAACAATGAGGGACCTTATTCTCACAAAGAGTCTCAAGTAGATACGGGGAAATCACTGGATATAGGGAAGGCCTAAGACACGAAGAATACAACCAAATACAATAGGAAGTGAGCCAAAAAGCAGAGTATAGTGACCCCGCTTAAAGATATTAGTGAAGAGATCAAAATCAGCAGTTTGGAGCAGGAGTGAGATCAATTCAATAAGAAAGTGCAAGACACGCACAAGACTATGGATACCTAAGAAACTATGGAGTATCAAACTCCTCTGCAAGTTCACAAAAATATAGAGTCTAAACCAATAGGCGAACAAGCGACAATGTCTCAATAGACTGAAATCATCCCCACTCTACCTACATTGGAAATTGTCTTGAAGGTAACTGAAATACCTCCTCTTGATGTGTTCTACAACCCGTTGCACAAGGTTGTAGTAAGGAGATAGAGGAAAAGGAGAAGGATAGAAACAACCAAACTCCCACCTTAGAATGAGATACTGGACATAGTTTGGAAGTAAATTCCTTCCAACCCAACTGAAAAATTAACTAGATTTTCACATTTTATAGGAGCGTATGCAACTGCCACCATGGACAAAGCTATTGAGATAATTTTTTTTGTGGAAGGAAAAGGAAGATAATATTGCACAACTCGAGCAAAAACTCAGAAAAAAGAAGGCAAGTGTGAACAGGTAGACCATTGAACAACTGGCCCAATTACAACAAAGCATGGAGCTAATGAAGATAAGCCACGAAGCAGAAATATTGGCCAAAATATGCAACTCCACGACTTGCAGTAATCCATGCAAAGGTATAAGGATGTTCCTACTGTCGAGGAATTCAACAAAGAGCCACTAGAGCTAAATTCTTGCTTATTAAAACAACAAGAATAATTTTTCTAAAATGTGTCACATATCTCTCCTTATCTAATCACTGGTGACCAAATAACAGATAAAATGATTTAATAGAGAATTGAGTTTACTGATCTACACACAATAATATTAGAGTTAATCGAATGGAAAGAAACAAAAGAGGGAAGGATAGCTAATCTGCCTGAGATCGAGGAGACACGCAAGGAAATTCCTTTTATAGATTGGGATGCAAGGATCAAACAAGTAGAACTAGCAGTGGAAAGAGCGGTGTCGAATAACATAGTAAAGTCGATAAACCACACTTTGTTTGCGAGCAACCTAATGAAAGAAGGTAATTCGAAAGAATTCCCTAATCTAAATGACTTGCATAAAAGATGGAAGGAAAGAGTGGAAACTCAAAGGGAAGAAATCACTAAGTTAGAAAATACTAATTGGGAGTATTATTTGCAATAGATCCTCAAACCACATAGTCAAATCGTGACCTATAATTGCTCACTCCATTATCTCAGCGAATGCTACCACCTCTCACAAATGGAATTTTCACAGGAAATCCCAAAACATAGTTTGGGGCACCTCCTCAAGTCAAACTAATGGCTGATATATGCGATTTGAAAGACAAGCTCGAAGATTGAAAATCATCATAATAGCCTTTGCTCACCATGTCGCTTTTTATTTTTAGATTTAGTTAACTAGTTAGGAGGAAGGTTGTTTGAAACCTCCTCAAATTTTTGTATAATGTATTTTTAAACATTAGTTAGAATAGTATTTATACCCTTCTCATGCATTTATAGAAGGGTCCAAAATTTTAGCAAAAACATTTGCAAAGAATGCACTATTGGAATTTTGTGAATGCTTTGGTGAAATTATTGAACATGATCGTTTCTTTCAAATATCACACTACTTTCCTTTGTTAATGCAATTTTCCATACTTGGAAGATTATTTGATCTGAAGAAAGGAGTTGATCTATGTCATTAGTCAAATGAGAAGAACTTCACATATATGGTACTTCTATCTTGTATGATTAGTCATGTTTCAGTTTAATTAGTGGAAACACTTTATTTTCATGAATTGTATATGAAATATGTTTTTCTGTTCAACATTAATTACACTATTATATGATGCCTTGCTGAGATTATTTATTTTCATATACATATATCATCACATATGAAATATAGTTTATACATTTATTTGACTAACTATGTAGTCAAAGAAATTATGTTTACACATTATCATCTATGTTTTATGCATGATTGATCTTCATTATCACATGTCAAGAAGATATCTTTGTAGATCACATATTACATAGAAATACATGGGTTTATATTAGGTTAAGTTAGCTAGCGATTTGCATGATAGAATAGATCATTCATGTTATCATTATTCTATTGAAATCACTTGCAAACCACCCACTCTCATTTTAAAACCCATAATGGAAAAATGGTCCCATCATCCGGAGTCGAAGGCACCAATTTACATGAAAAAGGATTTGTCTTAGCATCTGAATCGGGCGGTTATGCCCCATGTTTGAGAAAAATAAATATGAGGCTTTATCATTTTGGTGCTAGGGGAGTATCCGACTATGAATGGCATATAAACCTAAAGATGAATTAAAAAACATTCATAAGAGTGAAAACCCATCCACCATTTCTACACCTTCTAGATGTCATTCAAAATCTCGAGATCAAAAATCTGAATTTGTAGAAACATTGCCCTCATCTCCTGAAGTAGTAAGACACCCATATTCTCAATATTGTACTTGTGAGTCTCTCGAAGTCCATTATTTGATACAAAAATTAGAACATATATCCATTTCTGCTGAGAAACCAGAGAGGCCTGAAGCTTCTGAAGAAAGTGTTACTTCCTTATTATGAGAAACTAGTGTATCAACTAGATTGCAAAGTGAAAAGGTTGGAGTAAATCCTTTTGATTTTCCCATCCCTCCATGACGTAGGAAGTTTTCACATCAAGATCTTAATCAGATATTAGAGAGATCACAACACCCTTCCATTGGTTCACTTCTCCAATCATTTCTACTCAAGCCACTGCTTCCCAACTATCCACTTCTCCAATTAGTATTGCTACTAGTAGTACTAACCCATTAGTAAGTTCTTCGCCATCTATACCTATTTATGGACTGGCCTTCCTATATTCCCAGTCCCTGACTCAAGCTATGGCCAATCAACCTACTCAACCTTGGACAAATCCTGGTGCTTCTCTAGGTTCTAATCCAAATGCTCTCCCAGCAAACCTAGAAAAATGCTTGCCTAACTACAATCCTGATGATGGTCTTCCAGTTGATGAATATTTAAATAAATTTATGTTAGCCATGAATCTTAATCGAGTAGTACATAAATATTTTGTAACCATATTGTTTCCATATACCTTCCAAGGATCTAATGGGTCTTGGTATTTTTCACTCCCAAAGTTTCAATAAGAAATTGGGATACTTTCCAAGAAATATTTCTTGCAAAATTTGGTGATGACAAGACCATAGCATCCTTAATTAGTGATCTTTCTAATATAAAGGAAAACTCATATGAAAGTTTCAAGGACATTAACTATAGATTTAACAAGTTATTAAAGAAAATATCACCTACCTCTAAACTTGCAGTACATGTATAAATAGAATGGTACATATCCTCTCTTCCTTCCAATATTTCAACCTTTGTAAATGGAGCTAATAAGGTTACCCTTGTAGAAAACATGAAAGAAGCCTTGTCTATAGAAATAAGAATTATAACTTTAGAGAAAAGATCATAGATAGATGAAAGGAAGTCAAAGAAACTAACATTTAAGGATGATTCAAAAAATAAAACTTCAAATGACACTTTCGATATTGAAGGCCTATAGAAAGTGTTAAAAACTATGTCCAACGAAATGGTCAAAATCAAGCAGTACATCATAGAATCCTCTTCCCCCAAGAAAAATTTTCACTCATTTAAAGAAATCCCTTCTTCTGCATTGCAACCACTAAATATTATTTCAATGATGAATCTGATAAAGAAATAGAAGAAGACTCACCAGTTGAAGAGGAAGCTAAAAAAAAAGAAGAATTTGAATTAAATGGAATGTGGGATTTCATTCTCCCAACTAAAGAAGAAGCACAAACTATGCCAATAACTAAAAGAAGTGAAAAATCTCATGATATGTCTATAACAAACCAGAAACAAAAAATTGCTACTCCTGTGAAGGAGAAAACAGTAAGTAATAAGTCTAAGAATAGCTAGACTAATCCTATTCCACTATATCCTCGAAATTCTTGCAAAACATTGGTAATTTCAGATACAATGGAATATACAATAGTCAAAGACATCAAAAATATGAGATCCGACATTTCATTACATGAACTCAGTAAAATCAAACAACAACAAAAAATTCTATCAAGAGAATTAAAACCAGTTCCTGTATCCCCTCTACCATCTTTTGTAGTTACTCAAATTGCCTACGATATGGGAAAACCTCCCTCCTCTTCAAATAAATTAAATCCGACAGATTTATTCCTGATAGGTGATAGGTATATCACTCATACACCTCCATTTCTTCTTGCTGATGAATTTAACAATATAAATTTCCATAATTTCCTTGTTGATTCAGAAGCCTCTTCAAATATTATGCCAAGGATCATGTGCACCAAATTGAATATTACACCTCAAAAATATGTAGTACACATAGTTCAATTCGACATGACAAAAGGAGAGGTACTTGGAGAAATAACATCAATTTCAATTAGACCTTCCTCTAATCCAAAAGTTTCACAGATAATTGATATCCTAGTGGATGATATCCCATAATTTTACGGTTTAATTCTAAGTAGGGATGGGTCTGAAAAGTTGCACAGATACTTTGCAACTGATTGGTCTCACATGTGGTTGCCACATAATGGTAAACCAAACCAAATCAATGTATACGGAGATAATTTCATGAAATACACAGCGACTAATCTCGGGGTAAGAAGTGAACCTATTTCTTTCACCAATAATATCATTGGTAGTTATCAACTGAGTCATTTTTGGTATCTTTTAATGCTCAAAGGTCTCCCTTTCCGAATGATGTTGTAGTGTCTCAAATAGAGATTTTTTTACAGACAAATACTGCAAAGTGTGTAAATATAGTAGATAAAATTTTAGATGATTCATTATTTTGGACTCTTTATTTTGAAGGTTCCAAATTTGAAGATAGTGAAGGTGCAGGATGCATTTTAATCAACCCACAAGGAGAACAAACCATGTTAGCCTGCAGACTTGAATTTCGATGCACTAACAATATTGCAGAATACAAAGCATTGACTCAAGGGTTGTATAAAGCCATTGGCTTTAATGTCAAATATTTGCGAGTATATGGGGATTTTGAAATAATCATTAAATAGGTAAGAAACAAACTTCATTGTGTGTCTGAGCACCTTAAACATTATCAATCTTTAGCCTAGAATCTTACTTCTCATTTCACTTCTTTTAACATTTCTTCAGTTCCTAGATTGCAAAACACAAGTCTTGATTTAACTTCTAATGTGGCATCCAATCTCATATCTTCGGAAGAATTTAGTCTATATATATTTTCCATAGAGTTAGTTTTTCGGCCATCCATTCCTGATAATGTGACAAATTGGAGACTGTTTAAAAATGATGCTGATATAATCAATTTCCTTACATCAAAAGGGTCTTATGAGGAACATATCATAGATGAGCGTGAGCATAATCTGCAAATCAACCATAAAAAAGGTCAAAACCGAATTCCGAATTCTATAATTAATATGGAAGACCTATATGATTTAGAGGGTAGATTCAAGAATACTACTAACTCCAAAACTCAGAGTTCCACTCTAAGATTTGAAGTGGTAAACCTAGGTTCAATTGAAAAACCTAAAAATGTCAACCAGGGTCTTGGCTTATCATCTGAAGAAAAGATATCATTGATTAAGTTGTTAAAAACATACAATGGTGCCTTTTCCTGGGATTATGCAGATCTCAAGGCCTATGATACCGCTATAATTCAACATACCATATCAATGACTTCAAATGAAAATCTAGTACAATAGAATCTTAGGAAAATTCACACAAACCTTGAAAGTCAAATCAAATATGAATTGAACAAGCTTCTCAAAGCCAAAATAATATCTCTTATCAGACACTCAAAGTGGGTATCAATATGGTCTAGTCAGGAAAATAATAGTGATATTAGGATTTGTATTGACTTTAGAAATTTGAATAAAACTTGTCAAAAGGATAACTTTCCTCTACCTACCATGGAGAAAATATTGCAATCAACTGTAGGTTCTGAATTAATGTCTTTTCTAGATGGATTTTCAAGATACAATAAAATTATTTTACATCCATATGACAGATTGAAGACAACACTTAGGACCAAGTGGGGGACACATGCTTATCCGAAGATGCCTTTTGGACTCATAAATGTAGGTGTTACATTTCAACGTGTTGTGGATATTGATTTTAAAGGTATGATCAATAAATCAATTTTTATTTACCTAGATGACATCACAATCTATTTTAACGATAGAAACAATCGTTTAAAATACCTAAAACACATTTTTAAAAGATGCAAGAAATATGGCATTTCTTTAAATGCAAAAAAATCTTATTTTTCTTTACTAGAAGGCGAACGCCTTGGATTTATAGTGTCCCAGAAAGGGATTTACATTGATCCTGATAGAGTCCAAGAGATTGAAAAAATTACTCTATTGCACAACAAAAATGCCATGCAATCATTCCTAGGCCAAATGAATTTTGTGAAAAGATTTGTTCCAGATTTTCACAGTTTGTCCTACACCTTCAGGGAATGATAAGAACAAATACAGTCTTCAAGTGGGGGAAGGATGAAAGAGAGTCATTTGATTTGGTTAAAAAAACCATTATCAATGCTCCTTCTTTAACAACTCCTGACTTTCTCCAACCTGTTGTGTTATACACTTTTTCATCTGATACATCATATGCAGTAGTTTTAACACAGTTGAATAATCAAAATATTGAGGCAAACATCTCCCTTTTTAGTTATAACTTGCAAGGTGTGGAGTTAAATTATTCAACTGTTCAAAAACAAGATTTTGTTGTTTTTAAAACCTTGAAACACAGACCTTTTCTTCTTAAAACCCATAGAGAGATAATATTACCTTAGTCTACAACAAGGAAATTACTGATTCAAAGAGAAATAGGGGAGAAAAGAGCCAATTGGGTTATTGCACTTCATGAATACGATGTACAAATCCAGACAACTAAAATTGTTATGGCGCAAGGTTTTTGTAGGATGTTAACTGGAGCTTCCCACTTGTTAATAGAAGAAGACCAAGGTAATCAAGTGCAAATATCATAGTTAAGCCTCAATGATGCACAATCGCAATATGTTGATTTAAATTTTTATTTGAAGAATGGATATGCTCCTATGCATCTCATTTATAAAACATAGTGCACTTTAAGGTTGAAATCAAATCAATATGAATTAATCAATGATGTATTGTTTAGGAAAAGTTATCATTCGATATTATTAAGATGCCTAGAAAAACTTGAAGCTGAAAAGGTTATGAAGGAATTACATGATGGACCAGCTGGAGGACATTTTGGAGGAAACAACACAACTCACAAAATCCTGCATGTACGTTATTATTCACCAACACTATTTAAGGATGCATGTGCATATGAAAGAAATTGTAAAACTTGTCAAACTACAATTAGAAGAGAGAAGAAACCAAGCTTCCCTCTACAATCAATAAACATCCAACAACTATTCAAACAATGTGGAGTATATATAATTCGTGAGATTGTTCCTAATTGTTCCAAGTCGCTGTTATGAAACCAGCTCAAGAAAAGATAGAAAATATAGATCAACACCTTAGAATTTAGCCTCCTCGAGGGGGCAACCTCCTTTACATTATATAAATGAACAATTCTTAGATGATTCAAATGAAAAAACCTCCTTTCTATATATAGGAGTCTAAGGAGTCACAATATAACCCAGCAGACCTAACAGTAATAATATAAAGCCACAAAAATAACAATAGATGGATTCTATGGGGCACAGTAATAACCAATATGGGGAAATAGGGGCACAACAATATTAATAAGGGATGCAACTACAATATTAATAGTAAATGGACTAGTACTTATAGGGACCCAACATGCCCCTCTCCTTCAAAAAAGTGTTGTCCTCAATGCTTGAGTAGTTCTGGATGCTTCTGTATAAAATTGTCATCCTCCCATGTGCAATCTTCAACGGATAAGTTATTCCACTTGATAAGATACTCCAAAATTTAATGATTTCGTAGCTGTTGAGTT
Source organism: Pinus taeda (assembly GCA_000404065.3). Classification (NCBI taxonomy): domain Eukaryota; kingdom Viridiplantae; phylum Streptophyta; class Pinopsida; order Pinales; family Pinaceae; genus Pinus; species Pinus taeda. Next base: position 32,188 of record APFE031450941.1, read on the forward strand.
CTTGTTTCTGTTATTGCTTCCAATTCCAATATATTTTTTCCTTCCACATCAAGTTCTAGTAATATTGTTTGAACTGGGAGCTTTTCGCCTATAACCTTATTTAAACATGAACATGGAAAACTGGGTGAAATGGAGAAGCTGCAAGAAGCTCTAATTTTTATGCCATAATACCAATCTTTTGCAACACCTTGTATGGAGCATAATACTTTGGCGATAATTTATTATCCTTCTTGGCTTGATTGAGGAACATTTTCTTATATGGTTCTAGCTGTAGGAATACCCAATCACCTACATCAAAACTTCTTTCATTGCAATGATTATATGCCTGTTGTTTCATTCTATTATATGCCATCACGAGGTTATCCTTTAAGAATTGCAGGACTTGTTGTTGATGTTCCATGTGATGTTCCACTGCTTGAACCTTAGAATTTTCTCTCAAATATGATGTGATGGATGGTGGCTGATATCCATAAAGTGCCATAAATGGGGTCATTTTTGTTGTTGTATGGAAGGAAGTGTTATACCACCATTCAGCCATAGGAAACCATTTGACCCATTGTGTCTGTTTATCAGATAAAAAGAAAGGAAGATATCCTTCCAAACATTTTTTTACTATCTCAGTTTTCCCATGAGATTGAGAATGATAACATGAGATATGAGCTAACTGATTACCAAGACAAGAAACTAATTATGCCTAAAAATTTCTAGTGAAAATGGGATCTCTGTCACGTACATTAATCTTTGTGTTTCCACGTAGCTTTTGAATTGTTTCCATAAATGCAGTAGATGTTGTACTGGCTTTAAATGGATGTGATAATGCACAAAAGTGTGCATACGTAGTAAGTCTATCAACTACCACCACGATGAGACTCTTTCCCTTAGACTTGGGTAAACCTGTGATAAAATCCATTGAAACCTCCTCCCAACGTTGGCTTGGAATGGATAAAGGTTATAATAGACCCAGTGTCTTAATTGTTTCCACTTTATTTTGTTGGAAAACCAAACATTCTGCCACAAATGTTTGAATATCTGATTTAAGGCCATCCCAAAAAAAAGCTTTCTTAACCCTATCGTAAGTTTTTAAAAATCCTGAGCCTCCTCCTAAGGGAGAAGTGTGCAATTCCATAAGAATCTTTTGTTTTAGTTGGGAATTCTTACAGAGGTATAAGCAACCTTTGTACCATAAAGAATCATTTTTCCAGCTAAATGTACCAGATGTATTGGAATATTGTTGTAACTTTCGAATAAGTGCCCACACTTCTTCGTCATTCTTCCATTCCTCCCTTGCTTTGTTTATCCAATCTGGTTGGATAATAGAAATGTCGCACAATGCTTCCATATCCTTATCGTTTCTTGAGAGTGCATCTGCCACGACATTTTGCTTCCCTTTTTTGTATATGATTTCAAAGTCATAACCCAACATCTTTGTGACCCACTTTTGTTGCTCTTCAGATGATAATCTTTGTTCTAAAAAGTATTTATGGCTATCATGATCTGTTTTTACCTTGAAGTGTCTTCCCATTAGGTAGGGTTGTCATTTCTTAAGTGCATGGAGTATTGCCACCATTTCCTTCTCATAAATAGCTTTGTGTTAAAACTTTCCCTTGATTGGATGACTTTGAAAGGTAATGGGTCTTTCATCTTGCATTAAAACAACGCCAATTCCATTTCCTGAAGCATCACATTCCACATTAAAGGTTTTTGTGAAGTCTAGTGTAGCTAAGACCGGTGCTTGGCACATTGCCTCTTTAAGATGCTCGAAGGCCTCTGTTGCTTCTGGAATCCATGAAAACGCATCTTCTTCAATAATGTTGTTAGAGGAGCTGCTATTCTCCTATAATTCTTAACAAACTTGCGATAATACCCAGTCAACCCGAGAAATCCTCACAGATGCTTTATGTTTGTGGGGAATTTCCATTCCTTAATGGCTTTAATTTTGGTAGGGTCTACCTTAACTCCTTCATGAGATACAATATGACCCAGATATCCCACCTCTTTTACTCCAAAGAAACATTTGGATCTCTTTGCATATAATTGTTTCTCCTCCAATAGTTGTAGCACCCTATCAACATGTTCAACATGATCCTTCCAAGA
>APFE031450941.1:36112-86541 GCA_000404065.3 Pinus taeda
TGGAATGGAAAGCATTGGGCTAGTCAATACATATTCTCCCATGGATAGCTTGATATTATGGCACTTTCCAGAGCAATTTATCATTCCTCCATTTGGAACCATCACTTGACACTCTGATGCTGGATATAGGAAGCAATTCAATTCTTTTGCTACCTTACAATGAATAAAATTGTGGGTACTTCCTCAATCAATCAACACTATTACCTTTTCCTTCTTGATTTGTCCTTCTATCTTGATGGTTTGAGGAGTGGTAATTCCAGCCAATGCATTACAAGATATGGTCAAATTCATTTCTTCTTTATCTAGGCTCTCTTCCTAGAGTATATCCTCTTCCTTTGACCTTTCTTGCTCCTTTTCTTCTTCCTCTTCACAATCTTTGTAGAATAATTTCTTCTTAGCACACTTATGACCTTTAGTGTATTTTCTATTACAACTGTAACAAAGCCCTTTTGCTCTTTTTTCTTCCAATTGTTGTGGTGTAAACCTTATAGGTTGTAGAAGACTAGGGGCAACAACACTTCCATCTTTATAGTTGTGATTGGTATGCTTCCTGGTTTCCATAATTTTACTTTCCATTTTTCTTGCTAACCTGAATGCCTTCTCTAACAAATCAGGTTCCCAAAGATGAACATCATGTTGGATATTATCCTTTATAGGCCCTATTAACACATCAATCCTATGCTCCTCTGGAATATTTTTTACCCTTATGTTCAATTTTTGGAACTCCTCAATGTGCTCCATTATTGAACACTTTTGTTTGAGACTTATCAATTGGCTAAAAAGAGTGTTGCTTTTTGTATCCTCATAATGTGCTGTCAATTCTTCCGTAAAATTGCCCAAGTGATAATTTGTATATGAGAGAAAAGCCATTGATACCATACAAGTTGATTTGGTTCCAAATATAAGGTTGAAATACGTACCTTTTGTGTGTTTTGCACATTATTGAGATCGAAAAATTCCTCCATCTCTAATATCCATGTTGCGAGATCCTTGCCATCAAACTTCCTCATATCGATTTTTGGAATATGGTGGGTCTTCAATCCCACATTCAAGTCTATGGAATCATGATTAACATTTCTTTTGTTCGCATCATGAGTTTCCTTTACAACCTTTTCACCATTAGTAAGTATTTCTTGTAGAAAATTTGTCAAATCTATCTTCAAATATACCATGTCTCTCTTCAAAATTTTCTTCAAATCTATCTTCAAATCATCCATCTTAGCTTTGATGCCCTTTATCTTGGACTCCATGCCATTTACCTTAGCTTCTATTAGCTTTTGTGAGCATGACATTTGTTGCACTTGTTCCTGTAATTTTGATATATCATGTAGCATTTTTTCCTCTTCCTCATGAGTCATGCTAGAGCTTTCAGGTTTCTTCGTAGTTTTTTTTGCATTTTATTTCCTTGGGGCATCAGTTACTAATAATAATGCTCTACTATGCCCTTTGAATTCCTTCAAAATAAAAACCAATCTTAAGCAAAAATTTAAAAGAATCTACACACCTTTTTTCACCTTGTAGGAGCTTGATATGGCCTCTAATGTATCTCTATACTTTCGAATCATCTAGTTCTGGAATTACAGCCTACGGTATCCCTCTATGTCCTCTTCCCAATGCCGCCAATCTGATCCAAATTGGATTCTCCAAGGAATAGTTATGCAAAATCTCCCATAGCGACCTGATTATAGACTAGTTCAGTAGAGCGAACTTGTACGATGTGCCATGAGTCACTGTTTCAACCCTTGGCTCTAAAAAATATATAAAAGAAACTATAGGTTGTCCTCTTTATATACGTTCTGATGAAATTTCAATCTAAAGCTTAGAGAGAAACTTATCACGATTTTCCCTAGGTCGCCTGTTTGGAATCTAATTCAGGAGTCTGGAAAAAGACCAACATCCTCAGATCATATCTCCGCAAATACAGCGTGAAAAGATTTGAAATTTGGACCCTAGATTTAGCTCTATTTCTTCTCAAATGTGTTTTTTTTTTTATCTTTTGAAACATCGCCGAAAAAGGTTATAGTGAAAATTCCACGATGGTCTGTTTGTGGCAGTGAAACTCTAGAATCCAAAGCTCTAATACCAAATGTTATGAAACCAACTTAAGAAAAGATAGAGAATATATATCAATGCCTTATTCAGCCTCTTCGAGAGGGAAACCTCCTTTACATTACACAAATGAAAAATTCTTGGATGATTCGAATGAAAAAACCTCCTTTCTATAGATAGGAGTAAAAGGAGTCACAATCTAACTCATCCAACCTAACAATAATAATATAAAGCCACAAAAATAACAATAGAGAGATTCTATGGGGCACGGTAATAACAATATGGGGATAATAGGGGCACAACAATATTAATAAGGGATGCAACTACAATATTAATGGGGTAATCACTAGTATTATAGGGACCCAACAGTAGCACAAATACATCCTTAGTGCTACCAATTATTTTACAAAATGGGTAGAATTTGTCCCACTAAAGATAGCTAATACAGAAAATATCACAAAATTCATCGATTAGTAGATAATTACTAGGTTTTTCTTGCCTACAACTTTAATTTTTGACAATGCATCTTATTTTTTGAAATACAATGGTGTAATTTGCTTTAAGGTCATGTTTTAAATTAAAATATTTAGCCAACTATTATCCACAAGGTAATGGATTAGCAGAACCGACAAACAAAAATCTCATGAGAATCATCAAAAGGACTATTGACCAAAATCATAGGAATTGGCACAAATCATTTACTTTTTCTCTTTGGACGAACGTAATTAAACAGAATACCTCCATCAGTTCTTCTCCTTTAGTTTTATTTTGTGGAAAAGATGTTGTTCTCCCCACAAACATAGCAATTCCATCTCTCGCTGTAGTGAAATTCATCAATGAAAACCCTTACTCTTCTCTCCAAGGAAGAAAATTCCAGATTCTTAAGCTTGAAGAAGAACAAGAGAAGGCTAAAGAAACCCACTTCCATCATCAACAATTAGTCAAAGACTCTTTTGATACAACCTTTGTGAGTCATAAAACTTTTGAAGTAAGTGATCTAGTTTTGAAATGGGACAAAGCACATGAGGAAAAAGGTATACATACCAAATTCCAAAGAGTATGGCTTGGCCCTTTACAAATCTTTGAGAAAATTGGTCAATCAACATTTCTTTTACAAGACTTATGACGAAGAATGGATTCCTTGATTGCTAATGGGAAAATTATAAAAAAAAATAAATCCTAGAAGATAACCTCGTCGAATTGCGTATCATATCACCTTTAAGATTCTTATGAGAATTAAAGTTAAGTAGTATATACTTTTGGTCTTTCGAAATAAAACCTTTGAAATGTTTTTTTTAATTTTGTTCTTCTGTAAGTAAGGAAAGTTAAAGGAAATAATTAGGAAATTTGAGTATCAAATTAAACTTGATTTCCTTGGGAAAAATCGATCTTGCGGAAGCATTTGTTCTATCAACAAACCCTTACCTTTACAAAGTATAAATGTTTTGCTACCAGTCAAGAAAAGAATCTTTAACCTAGTAAATTTTTTCAGCAGATGAGCATCTTCAAACTCTATCATTTTCGTCCAAAAACTCTCAAAATAGCTAATGATTCACACCATCTATTAAAATTTTCCTTTTTTAGAGTGTAATTCTAAAATAATTGTAGAAGATAATAAGTCTTATTACGATATTGTTTATGATGATCATAGGGAAATAATTAAACTGATATTACCGAAATTGCATACCAAAATAGGGTAATAGCCAATGATCTGATCAATCAAAGGACAAAGGGTCTCATCAAGAGCTATCTTATTCACTTTAATTATAACCAATGAGTGGCATTGTCATTATTAGGTTACCAAGCATAGAAAATATTTTTTTTAAGAAACTTAAAAGAAAATATTATATTAAAAAAGGAAAAGGGACAAGATCCACATGAGATTGAAAGCAAGTGAAAATAATTTTGAATTTTAAAGATTCCTTCAGATGGGAGAATGAACCAATGATGGTTAAAAGATAACCCTATGGAGGCTATGAATACCGAGTGGCAGTAGAGGCCCTATATGTGATAAATGAGTAAACACCAAAAAATAATCTGTATAAGACACTTGCTATATCTCTTTAAATCTTAATATTGAATGGTGAAGGCATTTATATTTTTATCACTACAAAGGTAAAGTAGTTGAAAAAATAGATTAAGTCAGTGAATATGATTCTAAAGAAAGGTTGTTTACTTTATAACTCATGTAATTATTATTCCTATAAGTCTTCTTACTTTGAAAGTTCTAGAAATTTCAAAAAACAAATCAGAGATAACTGGTTCTCTGAAGTGAATCATCAATTGTTGTACTATGAAACAACCACCCCATTTATATATAGTAATAGCCAATATTAGAAATATAAATGGGGACCCTCTTTAAATTTCTTTTAGTCTTTGAAAAATAAATCCTAACTCTAAAAGATTTCCTTGAAACCTCTTCGAATAGCCCAAGTTTAGAATCCTCAATGCAAATTGCAAATCGCATTGTTTCATGTGATGATCATAAACATCTTAAAGGAATTGTGATATACGATCAAGCCTCCCACTGCGATATACCAATCAAAATGTCTTAAGAATTCACAAATGCATTTCACAAGAGTCGCAAGAAAATAAGACATGCAACTATGTCTCCCCTTAATGATTTGTGATATGTGATATTGCGATATTCGCAATTGCATTTCGCATTATAAGGAGGAAAAGCCATACAACATCATTTTAGAAACTGTGATGCGGAAATAAATAAACAAAAGTGGGAAGTAAGTATGGCTTAATATAATAACAAATGATTTGACAGGATAATTAATGTTTAGAGGCCCATGGAGAGCTAATTATTTTCCAAGCTATGGCTGGTTAATGTTGAGTATCTCATTTGAAATATTCCCACGATTCAAAGTCATTTCACAAAGCGTGCAGCCTTAATTGCCTAATATTGTCTGCGTTGATATATCTTGTCCATCTTAGGCAAGCTACAAAAGATATTTCATTCTGCAAGGTGATGCAGAAATGGAAAAAGAAAAGCCTCATGGAGTTTGAGCTATCCAAAATGTCTCCTATATTCTCTAATACGGTCTACAATGCCAACGGGGGAGAAACAACATGGGAGGTCATATACAATAGGCTTGAGGATGAGTCTCCCAAGATTACTGTCACAAAAGCAATGGTTGACAGAACAAAACCTTCTCGGCTCTAATTAAAGGATGATGCATATTCTTTCCTTCATGGAATAGGCATGACATAAAGAATCATCCAATACACTCATATGATTAGGTGGGTGGTGGAAAAACTCACTATTAAAGATAGGCAATTCAGGAACTCGAGAATTGAACTAAAGGGGTCATTCAAAGTGGAAGACCTGAAGAAAATGTACCATATACCTCACACTCAGGATATACATGATAAAACATACGTGGCCACCTTCACAAAGAAGAAAAAAGAACCTTTCAAGATGATCCCCAGGCTGGAGGGTACTGGAGAACAAGTTCATATTTGATAAAATGGGTATGTATGCTATAGCCTCTTTGGCAAACCCATACAAATATGCAATTGCTATGTTACGCAAATGATATGGTTTACCTAACAATGCTAAGTTTTCCACATAATGGATTCCTTTGATTGATGCCTATGTCAGTTCCCACATTATGAATTGAGTCACCATCCTATTTGATAACCTAGCCACTTTCATCACTCAATATCGACAGAAGAGATCCTCCTCTCCAGAGAACCTTCCTCCATTCTATTTTAGTGCCTACATTATGGATTCCATCTATTTCTACACTATGTTTCCAGTTATGGGTTGGAGGACCTTGCAAGCCTCCTACCCTGTCCATCTTTGTTAGGTCCCTATAATACTAGTGATTACCCTATTACTATTGTAGTTGTATCCCTTATTAATATTGTTGTGCCCCTATTGTCCCCAAATTTTTATTATTGTGCCCCATAGAATCCCTCTATTGTTATTTTTGTGGCTTTATATTATTATTGTTAGGTCGGTAGGGTTATATTGTGACTCCTTAGACTCCTATATATAGAAAGGAGGTTTTTTCATTTGAATCATAGAAGAATTGTTCATCTGTGTAATGTAAAGGAGGTTTCCCCCTCGAAGAGGTTGAATTCTAATGCATTGATCTCTCTTTTCTATCTTTTTCTCAGTTGGTTTCATAACATTTGGTATCAGAGATTTGGATTTTAGGGTTTCGCTACTCCAAATAGGTCATCATGGCATTTTTGCTATAACTTTTTTTTTTTTACGTCTCAGAAGAAAAAAATAGCCATTTGAGACAAAATCGCACTAAACCTCAGATCCAAATTTTAGAGATTTTCGCGGTATATTTGCGGAGATATGATCTGAGGAAGTTTGTCTTTTTGCAGACTCTTGAATTACATTTGAAATAGGTGATCTGGGGAAAATCGTCATAACATCCTCTCTGAGCATCGGATTAAAATGTTTTCAGAAGGTACAAAAAGAGGATGAACTATGGTTTCTTGTATATATTTTTTAGTGCCAAAGTTTCAAACAATAACACGTGGCACTTCATACAATTTTGCTCTTCTAGAAAGGTCTATAATCAGCTCATCTTGGGATATTGTGCATAACTCCTTCTTGGAGAATCCAATTTGGATCAGACTAGTGGCATTAGAAAGAGGATGCAGCGGGATAATACAGTTCATAAATTCAGAACTGGAAGGTCCGAAATTACAAAGGTACGTTGGATTCAATATCAAGCTCCTACAAAGTGAAAAAAGGTGTGTAGTTTTGTTTTTAAATTTTTTCATAAGCTTGGTTTGAAAAATTAGTTTGAAGGAATTCAAAGGGCATAGTAAAGCATTATTATTGGTAATTGATGCCCCAAGGAAAGAAAATGCAGAAAACTAGTAAGCAACCTGAAAGCTCTAGCATGATGCATGAAGAAGAGGAAGAAATGCAACATGATATATCAAAATTACGAGACCAAGTGCAACAAATGTCACTTGCACAAAAATTAACAAAATCTAAGATAAATGGTTTAAAGAAAGATGTATAAGCTAAGATGGATGGTTTAAAGAAAGGTGTAGAAGCTAATATGTATTGTTTAAAGAAAGGCGTAGAAGCTAATATGGATGGCATGGAAGCTAAGATGAATTGCATGCATGCTAAAATGGATGGCATGGATGATAAGATGGAAGAATTGAAGTTAAATATGAATAAGTTGCTACAAGAAATGGTCACTAATATTGAAATGGTAGTAAAGGAAACTCATGATGAGAACAAAAAAAATGTTAATAATGATTCCATAAACTCTAATGTTGGATCAAAGACCCACCACATTCCAAAAATCGATATGAGGAAGTTTGATGGCAATGATCCGGCAACATGGATATTACAGATGGAGCAAGTTTTCGATCTGAATAATGTGAAAAACACACAAAAGGTACATATTGCAACTTTATATTTGGAGCCAAATCAATTTGTATGGTATCAATGGCTTTGCTCTCGTAACCAAATTATCGCTTGGGCAATTTTTATGGAAGAATTGATAGCACATTATGAAGATACAAAAAGCAACGCTTTTTTTAGCCAATTGATAAGTCTCAAACAAAAGGGTTCAGTAGTTGAGCACATTGAGGAGTTTCAAAAATTGAACATAAGGGTAAAAAATATTCCAGAGGAGTATAGGATTGATGTGTTCATAGGGACTCTAAAGGATAATATCCAACATGATGTTTGCCTATGGGAATCGGATTCATTAGAGAAGGCATTCAGGTTAGCAAGAAAAATGGAAAGTAAAATTATGGCAACCATGAAGCATACCAGTCACAAATATAAAGATGGAAGTGTTGTTATGCCTAGCCTTCCACAACCTATAAGGTTGACACCACAACAATTGGAAGAAAAAAAAGAAAAAGGGCTTTCTTACAGTTGTGATAGCAAATACACTAAAGGTCATAAGTGTGCTGAGAAGAAATTATTCTACATAGATTGTGAAGAGGAAGAAGAAAAGGAGCAAGAAAGGCCAAAGGAAGATGATATACTCCAGGACAAACACTAGATAAAGAAGAAATGAATCCGTCCATATCTTGTAATGCATTGGCTGGAATTACCACTACTCAAACCATCAAGATAGAAGGACAAATCGAGAAGAAAAAGATAATAGTGTTGATTGATTCTGGAATTACCCATAATTTTATTCATTGTAAGGTAGCAGAAGAATTGAATTGCTTCCTATATCCAACACCAGAGTGTCAAGCGATGGTTGCAAATGGAGGAAGAATAAATTGCTCTAGAAAGTGCCATAACATCAAGTTATACATGGGAGCATATGTATTGACTAGCCCAATTCTTTCCATTCCAATGGGAGGTGTTGACGTTGTACTAGGAGTCCAATGGCTACAATCCTTCGGTACAATAGCTTTTAATTTTCAAGAACTTTTCATGAAATTTTCTATGGAAGGAAAGGAAGTTGAATTAAGGGGTATTGCAGGGAAACTAGGAAAGATAATCAGATCTAACAACATTATTGAAGAAATATGAATTTTCATGGAGTCTGGAAGAAACAACATCTTAACGAGGAAATGTGCCAAGCATTGGCCTTAGCTACACCGAACTTCAAAAAAACCTTTATTATGGAATGTGATGCTTCAGGAAATGGAATTAGTGTTGTTTTAATGCAAGATGAAAGACCCATTTCTTTTGAAAATCTTCCAATCAAGGGAAAGTTTTTACACAAAGCTATTTATGAGAAGGAAATGTTGGCAATACTACACGCACTTAAGAAATGGTGACCCTACTTGATGGGAAGATGCTTCAAGATAAAAACAGATCATGATAGCCTTAAATACTTTTTAGAACAAAGATTATCCTCTGAAGAGCAACAAAAGTGGGTCACAAAGTTGTTGGGTTATGACTTTGAAATCATGTACAAAGAAGGGAAGCAAAATGTGGTGGCAGATGCACTCTCAAGAAAGGATGAGGATGTGGAAGCATTGTTGTGCACCATTTCTATTATGTAACCAGATTGGATAAATGAAGCAAGGGACGAATGGAAGAATGATGAAGAAGTGTGGGCACTTATTCGAAAGTTACAACGAGATTCCACTACATATGATACATTTAGTTGGCAAAATGATTCGTTATGGTACAAAGATCACTTATACCTCTATAAGAATTCGCAACTCAAACAAAAGATTCGTATGGAATTGCACACTTCTCCCTTAGGAGGGCACTCAGGATTTTTAAAAACTTATCATAGGGTTAAGAAGGAATTTTTTTTGGATGGCCCTAAATCGGATATTCGAATGTTTGTGGTGAAATGTTTGGTTTGCCAAAAAAAAAAGTTGAAACAATTAAGACCCAGGGTCTATTACAACCTTTATCCATCGCAAGACAATGTTGGGAGGAGGTTTCAAAGGATTTTATCACAGGTTTACCCAAGTCTGAGGGAAAGAGTGTCATCATGGTGGCAGTTGACATACTTACCAAGTATGCACACTTTTGTGCATTATCACATCCATTTAAAGCCAATACAGTTTCTATTGCATTTATGGAAACAATTCAAAAGCTACATGGAAAGCCAAATATTAGTGTAAGTGCCGGAGATCCCATTTTCACTGGAAATTTTCGGATGTAATTATTTTCTTGTCTTGGTACTCAGTTAGCTCATAGCTCATCTTATCATCCTCAATCTGATGAGCAAACTGAGATAGTAAAAAAATGTTTGGAAGGATATCTTCGTTGCTTTGTCTCTGATAAACAGACACAATGCTTCAAATGGCTGCCTCTAGCTGAATGGTGGTATAACACTTCCTTCCATACAACAACAAAAATGACCCCATTTATGGAACTTTGCGGATATTGGCCAGCATCCATCACATCATATTTAAGAGAGAATTCTAAGGTTCAAGCAGCGGAACATCACATCGAACATCAACAACAAGTCCTCCAACTCTTAAAGTATAACCTCGTGCTGGCACATAATAGAATGAAAAAATAGGCATATAAACATTGCAACAAAAGAAGTTTTGATGTAGGTGATTGGGTATTCCTATATCTACAACCATATAAACAAATGTCCCTCAAGCAAGCTAAGAAGGATAATAAATTATCACCAAACTATTATGGTCCGTACAAGGTGTTGCAAAAGATTGGTACTATGTCATACAAATTGGAACTTCCTGCAACGTCTCGAGTGCACCCAGTTTTCCATGTTTCATGTTTAAATAAGGTTATAGGCGACAAGCTCCCAGTTCAAACAATATTGCTAGAACTTAACGAGGAAGGAAAAATTATATTGGAACTGGAAGTAGTCACAGAAACAAGAACTCGACAGCTACGAAATCGATCAATTTCGGAGTATCTAATCAAGTGGAAGAACTTATCTGCTGAAGATTCCACATGGGAGGATGAGAATTTTATATAGAAGCATCCAAAACTACTCAAGCATTTAGGACAACAATTTTTTTTAAGGAGAGGGGCATGTTTTTTTTTTTTGTAAAATAAGACTAAATCTATTAATAAAGGAGGAATATAGTACAATCAAGCCTGGAAACAGGCAGAACCATGAGAAGCAAGAACATAGGCAGCCGGAAACGATGTGCAATCCACCTCGGCTCCTAGAAGCGAAGAGAGGAGAGAAGAACAAAGCATGAAGTGACTAAAAAAAACCAGAGAACAAAACAGAGCAAATGATTCTACCCAACATGGGAGGTATCAGCTATGCGGAATTTTTTCCCGTTCTTTTTACCCACTTTGACCCATTCAGGAGGGCACTGCTGAACTGGCATGATTTGCAAACTGAGCTGGGTTGCTTGAGATATTTCCTTGTCTGAGTCCGAGATGGAGGATTCATGATTCCTTTTCTGGGAGCATGGCTGGACAGAGCAATCCTCAGGGTCAGCCGAGGGTGGTTCCTGCGCTGTCTTGGTCTCCATTTCTTCCTCATTTATTTCCTCTTCATCCGAGCTGAAATCAAAATCATCCATGGGGGGAGGGTCATGAGGCTTCCAACTTTTGGATTTCTGCTTATGATTGGCTTTCTGTTTTGGAGCAGGCTTCGATGGACAAGAGCTCTGGAGATGCCCTGTGAGATGGCAGTGGCGGCAGCGGAAAGCTGTATTCTCGTAATCCAAGTACTGGGTCCAATGAAAGTCTCCAATTTTGAGATTGATCTTGTCCGGGAGTCCTTTGCTGATGTCTATTTCTGCACAAATTCTGGCAAAGGTATATAGGCCTTTTTCCGCTCTAGAAATATCTGTGTCTAGGAAGCGGCCTAAAGAGTTGCCGATTCCTTGGAACACTGCAAAGTGCCAGAGATGAGCTGGGAGATTAGGAAGTCTGACCCAGATTGGTAGCTTGGTGATGATTGCCGAAGAAGGATCGAAGTCCGGGAACTAGGGGGTGAGAAATAAACCTGCTGAGCCCCAGAACCAAGGCCCTTCTTTTAGAGCTTTTTGGTAGTCCTCCTCAAAAACAAACAACATTATGAAAAAGCCTTTTGAGCATAATAAAACCTTGCAATTGTTGGTCCAGTTGGAGTGGATCCACTGGTAGAGATCCGCTGTCCGTGGCCACAACCCATTGAACCTGCAAATAATGTCGTGCTCAGCAAGCTGTTGGGTTTGCTCATCTAATGTTGGATGCACTATTTCAATGGAGGGAGTCTCCTCAAGTTTGTCCACTAGAAAAGGTTTGGGCGCCTGAGCTGGTGGTACTGTCTTTTCCTGCTTCGATGAATGGACAGCATCCTTGTATGAGAATGCCTTGGCTGAGGAAGATTGTCCTACCGCTCCCCCTCTCAATTGGAGGGAAAGGATAATGGTGGCATTTCTTTTAATGCTGTAGAATGAAAGGGGGTAGAGTTCCTCTAGTTGTTTACCTTCGTGGAGAAGTCGTTGTGCTGCAGAAGGAATTCCCAGCTTAAGTTCCAGTGCATGCATGAGGTCCTTCACAAGATCCTGAGCGCCTACCCAATGTAGCATAGTTTTGCCTGAGAGGAGCTTGATCTGGATTTGAAACGAGGCTTTCCAAGATTTTTCATCTCTCTCAGACATTTCGTCAAACAGTTCAGGCTCTAAGTCCAAACGTCTGAGTTTGAGAACCCTCGCGTGATCATTCTCCAACACGAAGCTGTTGGATGTCAGGCTCTCGCCATGGGGCATCCAGGGACCAGAAAAGTGCATGCCCAATAGTTCCACAGTATGCTTTTCCACAACAGATTTGCCATGCCCAGTCTCGACAGTACGCTTTTCCACAGTGGCTTTGATCTGCTCCGTCTGAACACTCTGCCTTTCAAGGGCACCCTTGACTTGCCCGGCTTGAGCAGCATGCTTTTCCATGGCGCCTTTGACATGCCCGGCCTGGACAGTGTGTCTTTCGATGGCGCCCTTACCCTGTCCAACCTGAACGCGATGCTTTTCCACGGTGCCTCTGACGTCCCCGGCCTGAACAACATTTTTTACCACAGCGACTTTGCCCTGTCCGGCCTGAACACGATGCTTTTCCATGGCGCCTTTGACTTGCCCATCATGAACAACATGCCTTTCAATGGTGCCTTTGCCCCGTCCAGCCTGAACACTATACCTTTCTATGGTACCTTTGCCATGACCAGCCTGAAGATGGTGCGATTCCATGGTACTCTTGGCCTGGGCGGCCTCTCATTTTTTTTTCGCGGTTACTGAGGAGAGGGGCATGTTAGGTCCCTATAATACTAGTGATTACACCATTACTATTGTAGTTGTATCCCTTATTAATATTGTTGTGCCCCTATTTAATATTGTGCCCCATAGAGTCCCTCTATTGTTATTGTTGTGGCTTTATATTATTATTGTTAGGTCGGTTGGGTTATATTGTGACTCCTTAGACTCCTATATATAGAAATGAGGTTTTGTCATTTGAATCATCGAAGAATCTCTCTTTTCCATATTTTTGTGAGTTGGCTTCATAAAAATCTCAGCCATAAACATATTTGGGAATATCGTTATATAGCCCATTTTTACAAAAGATGCCATGTCGTTATTTTTCCATTGCATGAGTTAACTTTCAATAAGAAATCCCCTATGTTTTCCAAAGAACCTGCTACAGACCTTCTCATTGTCGGCAAGTATTTTATTGAAGAATGGTTCACATACATCAGGGTTTTTAGTAGTATCGCAGACCCACATGTTCGTGCTTTGTATGTCTCTGTCAAATTGTTAGCAATAGAAAGAGCCCACGAGACTTTGGGAAAAGGTTTGACCAAAGTCTTTGAAGAAAGAAAGAAGTTACTGTGGCCATATTTTCCTATTAGGTGTGGTTCATTTTCATTAGCAAATTTTAACCATGCAAGAAAAAAGCCAATAAGCCTCGAAAGCCTCAAGCTCCATACTTTTCCCAAAAGGAAATTTGAACAAGACATGATAGAATATAACATCAGTACTGCAGTAAAGATCAAGCCTTATAACCATGAGGCTAATGATTTTGAAGACATTTTATAGTCGACTCAATCCTTCGAACAATCGTTCGAATGAGCAAGAACAAATCTGAGTGTTGAAGATTTTGAAAGCTTTCAGGAGTTTTAAAATAAAAGGATCGAGATAATCCCAATACATTTGTTAAAAATTGAGGACAAGCTTACACCCAGTGTGAGTGTCAAGAGTGAAGGACCTGATTCTCACATGGAGTCTCAAGTAGATACAAGGAAATAACTAAACATAGGAAAGGCCCAAGACACCAAGAATACAGGATAATCTGGTAGGAGGTGAGCCAAAAAGTACAGTATGATCACCCCACCTAAAGATATTACTTCAGAGATCAAAAGCAGCAGTTTAGAGGATCAATTCAATAAGAAACTGGAAAACACTCCCAAGACAATGAGTACCAAGGAAACTGTATAGTATCAAACTCCTTTGCATGCTCACAAAAATACAGAGTCTGAACTAAAAGATGAGTAAGTGGCAATGTCTCACTAGACCAATATCATCCCCGCTTTGCCCACATTGAAGATTGTCTTAAAGGTAACATAAATTCGTCCTCTTGATGTGTTCTAGAGCCTGCTACACAAGGTTTTAGTACAGAGACAAATGAAAAGGAGAAGGATAGGAACACTTGAACTCCCACCTAGGAATGAGCCAATGGACATATTTTGGAAGGACATTCCTTCCAAATAGGCTAAAAACTTTACTAGATTGTCACAGCTTACAGGAGTGTATGCAACTACCAGAATGGAAAAAGCTGCTGAGATATTTGTTCTGTTGAAGGAAGACGATGTGAAGATTGCACAGCTTGAGCAATATCTTGAAAAAGATAAGGCAAGAGGAAATAGGTAGACCACTGAGCAGCTGGCCCACTTACAAGAAAGCATGGAGGTGCTGATGATAAGACACGAAGGAGACATATTTTCCAAAAACATGCAACTCCACAACTTGCAGCAAGCCATGGAAAGATATAATGATGCTCCTACTGACGAGGAATTCATCAAAGATGCACTAGAGCTAAATTATCTCTTATTAAAACAGAAAGAACAATTTTTCCAAAAGTTGTCACATATCGCTCATTATCTGATCACTAGTGACCAACTAACAGATAAAGTGATTGACTAGAGACCTTAGTTTAATGATCTAAACACAAGAATCTCATAGTTCATCAAATGGAAAGAAACAAAAGAGGGAAGCAAAGCTAATCTGCCTGGGATCGAGGAGACACACAAGAACATTCTTTTCACAGATTGGGATGCAAGGATCAAACAAGCCGAACTAGCAGTGTAAAGAGTGGCTGAGGTGTCAAAGGACATAGTAAAGGTGGTAAACCACACCTTTTTTGCCACCAACCTGGTGAAAGAAGGTAATCCGAAAGAATTGCCCGATCTAAATAACTTGCATAACAAATGGAAGGAAAGAGAGGAAACTCAAAGGGAATCCATTGCAAAGTTAGCAAAGACTAATTGGGGGTCATATTGGCAATACCTCGTCAAACCACACATTCAAATCATTACCATTAAATGCTCAATCCATTCAACTCATCGGATGATGCCAACTCTCATAGATGCAATTTTTGCAGGACAGGCCAGGACATAGTTTGAAGCACCTCCTCAAGTAAAACTAATGATGGATATCTGCGATTTGAAAGACAAGTCGGCAGATAGCAAATCATCGTCATAGCCTCTACTCATCAAGTCACTTTTTACTTTTAGAATTAGCTAACTAGTTAGGAGGAAGATTGTTTGAAACCTCCTCAAATTTTTGTATAATCTATTTTTAAAAATTAGTTAGAATAGTATTTATGCCCTTCTCATCCATTTAGAGAAGGATCGATAATTTTATCAAAAAAAATTTCAAAGAATGCACTATTGTAAGTTTGTGAATGTTTTGCTAAAATTATGGAACATGATCATTTCTTTTAAATGCGAGACTACCTTCCTTTGTTGATGCACTTTTGTATACTTGGAGAATAATTTGATCTAAATAAATATGTTGATATATGTCATTAGTCAAATGAGCATAACTTCACATATATGGTACTTCTATCTCATATTATTAGTCATGTTTCAGTTTAATTAGTGGAAACACTTTATTTTCATGAATTGTATATGAAATACGTTTTTTTGTTAAGAATTAATTGCACCATTGTATGATGCGTAGATAAGATTGTTTATTTTCATATACATATATCATCACATATGTGATATTGTTTATACATTTATTTGACAAACTATTTAGTCAAGGAAATTATCTTTACACGTTATCATCACTGTTTTATCCATGATTAATCTTTATTATCACATATCAAGTAGATATCTTTGTAGATTGCATATTACACAGAAATACCCGGCTTTATATTAGATTACGCTACTTAGAGATTTGCATGATAGAATGGGTCATTTAATTTATCATTATTCTATTTCGATCACTCGTAAACTATCCACTCTCATTTTAAAACCCATAATGGGAAACTGGTCCCATCATCCCAAGTCAGAGTCACCACTTTAAACAAAAAAGGAGTTGTCTTAATGTCTGGACCGGCTGGTTATCACCCATAATGTTAATTGCATTACAAAAAACTTATCCCATAAAGTACATGCATAAAACACCATAAATTTATAGTATTTTTTTCCAACAATAGTTTTAATCTACAAATACAGCCCAGAAAATACAGAATATTGACACTAAGAGAAATTCATGAAAATTTTCCAACACAATAAATAATGTGAAATGTCTAACACAAGGAAAATGTAGCTAATCTCAACTTTATTATATTAACCATAAATAGGAGTACATGGAAATATGAAATAGTTGGAAATAGATGAGAATATCAAACAACTACTGCAATCTAGATCAAGCCTCAAAATATGTTCGTTTAAAAACTAGACCTAGCCTCTCAAAATGAAGTTGCAACCAGTAGCACCTCTATGAATTTTGAATGAATTCACCAAGGGGAGAGCAGCATTCTTGCCCACTTTGACTGAATTCACCTGAGGGTTTCCATATTGGTGCTACTGCTGAAGCTGAGAAATCCTAGTTCTCCAAACCTCTCCACACGAATAAAAATAATCAAATATGTCCCAAATGATGTCCTCCCACTCCATTTAAACACTCTTTAAAATAGATCTCCAAGTTTCTAGAATATATATATCCAAGTATCTAGGAAAAGAAAAATGACGACATGACATGTAGAAACCAACTTGGTCCTTAGCAAAAGTGGTGCAGCCAAACAAGATTAGGAATATGGCATAGGAGGTTATTGTTGGATGTTTTCGCTAGTAACGATATGTTGACTCAGTGGTTGAGTAGGTGAACATAGAGAAAACTGCAACGCACTTGGATATATCCAATAATGTTTAATTCGTGCATGGGGATGGATGGTATGTATTGCTAGGTTGGGGAATTATGCTCATCAATATATTCATGGTAGATTCTTTTGATGGTCTATTTCTAAAATAATTGGAGCCTTGAGCTTGATGCCTGCACTAAAAGGATGAAGGTCATCTTGCCTTGGGTCAAGCTTTTAGGTATTCCTTTGGTTCTCCCAATGATGGATATATTTGAGGAAATTAACAAGTAATTTGGTTTCCTCTTTGAATCATAAGATTGGCATGTATCAAATATTATTGAGCTCAGTTCTAGTTATGGTCTTGGAAAACATCATATTCATAAGCTTTAATGATAAATAATGAAGTAGTCATTGAACTATGAAGTGTTACACAATATTTTTCACACCCCTGCACTTCCTTGTTACATACCCCAAAGTGCCTGAAGCATGATCATTATGTAGTGTACTCATTCATATATGCAGCTCATATCCTTGCTAAGACATTGATTGGAAAATTCCTTGATCTTTCCCTTAAATAAATATCTCTAAATCCCTAATTTGATAATCATCATGCTTATGAGAGTAATCTCCTATTTCACTGCACTTGACCAACAATGGCATCACTTTGTTCACTTGTATACCTGCGATGATTTTGGAAATAAAATTTTCCCAAAGAGGATGACAAGCTTCATGATCTAGAAGCTTCCAGAGCAGCAAGTTGGAGGTTGTTTGGCATACATGAGGTCGAATTCTGCCAGCTTGGCCTCTTGGTGTAATCCTTATGAGCTACCTCCTTGAGATAAGGGCCAACTCCTATCTTTGGAGGGATCCTAACTTCCTTTCCTAGCCTATATATTCATCCTCTCCCATTTTCAAATCGTTGGTCTACGTCTCTTTGCACCGTTATGCTAAGATTGTGCCTATATGCTACTCATTTTGCTTAGAAAATGAGAATTTGGAGAGCTTAGCTTAGACTTCTCTATTCATTCAAGGAGAGCCTATCAACATCAATGCTTAGCTGTATGCTTCCCCTTAATTTTTATTAATACACAATTGCTGGCATTTTCCCTAAATGGGTATGAGCATGTATCATTTAGCATAACATTCCTTCACCAGCTACGTAGGTTTCTTTTGAATATGTTATTTTTATTTTCATTCCTTGTTGTGTCTTGATCTCTTATGTAGGTGCATAAATGCTAAGGGCAGCAAGAACAAGACTGTGGCGCATGTGATTGAAGGTCTTCAACAAAGGAGATCAAAATAACATCAGAACGAGGTAGGGGCATCTTCTTTGTTTTTCTTTTCAATTATAACTTAGGAAAGTGTCTGGTAGATTTTCACTTTGGTTGCTAGACCCACTCATTGGGCTAGAGCGATCATCTCTATCAGTAGAGAGGATTTACCTAGACAACAAAATGGTGACTCCACTATGGATCCTATGATCCTTTCCATTCAATGATTCACCTTTTTTTGTGATTAGTTTGACCAACCCTCCATTACCATACTCAATGTTCTCTTGTCTTATCTATTCTCACTTTATTGTGATTGCTTGAAGGTTCTTAATTTGTGCTGTTGTTGAAGATTTTTTGTTTTTTCTTTATCTTTCCTGACCATCATGGTTTTTTCCGTGAGAGTTGTGATGATATCGCAAATATTCTGATTACAATAGTGATGATCACTGTTTCATTTTTAACAGGTGTGATGATATTAGAGGTTAAAGGAAATTAGAGTTTGCCTTCTTCTTTTGAGTATTTTTCCTCATGTCAGTGGCTTACCAATGTGACTTTAGTGTCCTTTTCTTTCTTGACATGTTTATTTGATTGCAATTGCCTCTTGATTTAGTTTGAGTGTGTTTGGAGCTTGATTTTCCTTCTAGCATTTCTAGGACTTCTAAGCCATCCTTCATTCAATCATTGGTCTTCTCTTCAGGGACTAATTACCCTTGTTCAAATAGTCTTTTAGTGTTTGGATGTATTTTGCAAATCACCTTTGGTTCTTGGGTATTAAGATGTTTTCATTAGTATCTAATTCAGTAGATGCTTTGAAAGTGACTTTAGTTCCATTTGGCAAGAAATATATTACAAAATAATTTTTTGGGTTGAACTGAAAGGAAGTATTTGCTTTAAATTTTATGTTTGAAAAAGCGAAAGCGAAAGTGTTTATCTTTTAATTAGTTTTTGAAGCATTTGCTGCATTCCAAATCATTAATGTGAAAGATATTTTCATGATTATTGAGTTGTTAGCATTCTCTTTTTCTCTTTTGCACTAGATTACATTGATTGCGTTAAAGTGAAAAGGAAATCATCGTTATATCTTAAGCTAGATTTCTTTAATATTTTTTTTTTGGCATTGAATTTTCTTATGAAATGAAAGATTAGATTTTGTGTTTTGCATTTAGCATTGGAAAATTTTCATTGATGCATTTTTTCTTGTTTGATGCTTGATTTGGGTATTTCCCTTCCCTAAATAGGTAGCCTTCATCGAATGAAATAATTTCAATTTCATCATTTAGCTGCATTTTAGGAACATGTGACATCATTAAGGCCTTGAAATCGAAACATAATTTAGAGATTAACTTTGGAATCTATTAATTCATATAAGGAGAATTTGAAACATTAACACTCATACTTAGTGGTCTGATCTAGAGACGTGTTTCGATGTCTATAAAACTCAGCAGTTGTCATTTGCTCTTGCATTAGACAGTAGTAGCACAGACTTGTACTCCCCATACCATCGAGTGTAGAAAGGGAGACCCTCATAGCTTGCAAACCTTATCCATAGGAAGTTGAGTCTGCCACCTTGTAAATGTAATACAATGAACACAATAATTGGGGAGATTTTTTGGATGTACGTCAAGTCCTTGTTAAATTTATTTGCTAAGGTGTATATTCTAGTTCATGATTACTTGGTACTCTTTTTTTCCTAGAGTTAACTGAGTGGTCATTCCGATATTTTCTGACTCCTTAAATTTGAAAATATCATTGAGCACTTGTCCTTTCAAGCTTGTTAAACCTATGAAAGTGACTATAATCACCTTTTTCATCGTTTTCTTGACTCTTAATACATTAAAAGGTAATTTTCCTTTTTCAAATTCTGAAAATGTCTGCCAACGATAATATGTCGAACCAGTGTAGTTGCTTCTTGGAACAATATTGACTAATTCCTTTTTAGTTTCAAGATTGTTAATAAGCCCTTACAAAATTAACTTTTCTTCTCTACTCTTGAGAGCAATTCATTGTGGTTCAACCATTGAGTTCATCTCATAGCTTTCCTTCATTATCTGATACCAAAGGGTTCTCCCAAGGAGTTCATTCAGAGCTTCCTCAATCACTTGAAGATCAAGGTTTTAAACTTGGGATTATTCCAAGTATCAAACCCCTATATTCTCATCCACCTCCATTGGATTCTTGGTCACCTCAAGAATCTAATCCCGAGACCTCTAAAAGTCCTATACAAACCCCTACGATTTTGCAGACTCCTGAGAATCCGCAGAGGTTTTTCATTCATCCATTGAATCCATTACTTTATTATGTTGTGATATGTCCTCAATGTCCTTACAATCCTTATGATCAGACGGTTATCACTTTGGAGTTATCTCCTCACACATATCAGATTCCTTTTCACCAATTGTTTCAACCCATGGATTCACAAGGTGAGATCCCAACCTCTTCTCCAAGTCATTCAGAATCTTTTTCTACTAATAGTCCTCATTTCGATGATCAACAAGGCTATGAATTTCCTCCAGAAAGATTTCCTTTTATAGGAAGAGCCTCCTCTCACACACTTCCTGAAACCATTGGGGCCATCTTTCCACCTGAATATACAACCCTAGCTTAGTTAGTTTCAGGAACTCCTAGTGCTTCATCTTTGTATAAAAATCCCATTTTGTCTTCAAATTCCATGCATACTTATGGTATTTTTATTCCAAATGCGACCACTCAAAACTCCTGGACAAATTTTTCTCACGTTAGTTATAGTTCAACCTATGATTCCATTGAAACTTGTACTATCATTTCAACTAACACTTCTAGTAAAACCAAATGTTTCAAGTCAAGTTTCAGTTAGTTATTCCACCCCTCCATCAAGTGGACAAAGTGTGGCACCACCTGGGAGGGAATCTGAACATTCCTCTTGTGTCAGGTGAAACCAATGCGAGTGGATTACAAACTCACATGGTTGGAGTTAATCAACCTTATTTTGGTGGTATTCCTAACCCTATTGGTCCATATGGTTTGGGTAATATCCAGCATCAAGAGCCTTATACAGCTATGATTCCACTCCAAAAAGTTTATGTCCCATATGGTTCGCAAGCCTTAGTAAATCTATCTGACGCTCCACAAGAAGGAGCTTATGGCTAGCCCTGTCAATCCACTATTCCTAGTAGATATGGTCATATTCAATTCGGAAATTACTAATACCCTTAAGGTATATCCGAAGGAACTGTCCAACAACACTTTCAAAAACAAGGGAAACCCTTGCAGTAGTAAGGGAATCCCTTACAATAGCAAAGGAAACCCTCACAGTAGTGAGGGCAACCCTTGCAATAACAAGGGAAGCCACTACAACAGCAAGGGGTGCTGCTACTGGAAGCGTAGAAAACTTTGCAAAACTAGGGGAAACCTTTGCAGCCTTTGCAATAGAAAACTCAATTTGTTTAGTAGCCTACTCAACCTTTCGTTTACAAAAGAAAACTCAGCCTTTGCAGTAACAAGGTCAACCTATGTAGTATCAAGCTTCAAATGTGTATCAACAAGGTCATCCCTTGCAAGCATAAGGTTAATCCCTGCAACTACACGACCAATCTCTTCAGGTCCATGGTCAACAGGTTCAACAACCTTACAATCCATATGTCGCATATAATACTTATCAATGGCTTAGGGTAGGTCAATATCAAACCTACCCTGGACAAAATCTACCTTATGGTCAAGGCAACCCTTAGTGGGGGAAACATCAAATCCCATATGGAAAACATCCTCCACTGTGGGGGAAAAATCCTTACCAACAAGGCTGGAACCCACAGTTTTGGGCTCCTCAAAAGCCCTACATGCTGTTCAATTTGCAATTTCCCTTTTTGGCTACATTGGAACTACTTGATGTCTGTAGGCTCACAAATGATCCTATTCTTCATTCACCTTCTAGCCTCCGGTTCTAGCTAAAATTCAAAGTGATTGACCTAAGTTTGAAAGAAAGTCTAAAGAGGACCCGCAAGCGCATGTGATCACATATCACTAATGGTTCCCTTCAAATTCATACATTGACAACTATATCCATCTTCACCTCTTTCAGAAAACCTTAACAGGATCTGCTGTAAAATGGTATGTTGAGTTGCCTTGAGCTACCTATGTTGGCTTCAACTCTTTAGCTATGGCCTTCCTCACCCACTTCCAATTTCTAGTTCAATATGAAACTAGAACTCATTTTCTCACATCCCATAAGAAAGATTCCATGACGCACATTTTTTATCATATTCATTAATGGAGATGTCGGCATCGCCTCATCAAATTCAATATTGTTGATTAGTTGTTGACTAAATGGTTCCAAAATCTTTGGTTAACAATATTGCTAACGATATAGCTATGGGGGGATGTGTTGCTAAAGAACAAGCTATTGCCCATGCTAAGTATCTAGAATTAGTCTATTCACAACCTGGCACGTTGTATGAGATGTTTTGTAATGCTCCAAGACAATCTTCAGATCTGGTAGCCTCAAAGTCTCCCAATGTGCCACCTATTGATGGTGTAATTGGTTTAGTGTCTCAAACTTCGACTAAGACTTCCTCAAAGAAAAAATCTGTTTCAAACACTGGTTCCAGTAATCCTCTGAAAAATTTGTCAAATCCTGGTAAAACCTCTAAGGTACATGTTATCATTCTACCGTAGTAGATAACACCTCAAAACTTGAGAAAAAGGTAAAGGTAAAGCGAAAATTGATACCTTGAAGCAGGATCCACCCAAATCTTCTGCTCATCATGCTTCCAAGCAGAATCTGAAATATCCTTGCCTCATCCGTGAGGAATATCATTACACAAGGGATTATCCCTGATCTTATGAAGTTAACTGCTTCTTGAAAGGCACTTCAACTATTTTGAAATAACCTTTTCCATCTTAGCAGGCACAGTTGCTAGACAAGAAAAAATTCTCTTCCTCCTCTGGTTTTCAAGTTTTCATGAGGCAAGGTTCATCACCTTTTGGATTTCTACTCGAACAAAGTACTATCAAAATCTGCAAAATCAAATGATGGAGAAAGAAGTCACTAGTATACCTTCTACTTCTACTCTATCTATTTCTAGTCCACTCCAAATTGAGCATCCTAATCATGAGTCCATAATCCAACCACCTCACAAGGATGTATTTTGGAAATCATCTTATAAACTGAATGTTAGAGCTACACAACATTATAATATTATTGACTATTTAGCTTAAGCACATTTGGCAATGTCTAATCTGGAGGTTCTCCAAACCTATCCAATGCAGTCTAAAACATTGTTTCCTCCTATAGGCACTATTTATCCTGTTGATTTGAGTTTAATTAACTTTGATCTTGAAAGCCACATTCATCATATTCCTCATCAGATTGCTTTTTTTATTCAAGTTCTCATTAAAGTATAGACGATCCATCAGATTGTTATTGATGAAGGTGCTTCCACCTGCATCATGTTTGTTTTGTGTTGGAAGGTCATTGCCTCCCCTTCCTCTAATCAATCCCTGAACACTTTGGAGGCCTTTGGTAGAGGCTCCCATGCATATGGTATTTTGAAAAACTTGTTGATCATGTTGGAATGAAAGACCATTGAGCTAGAAGTGGAAGTTGTAAATGCAAATCTCAATTACAACCTTCTTCTCAAGTGAAGTTGGATCCATGCAGTGTTTCCTGTGGCTTCTTCTTTGTTACAGGTGCTTCAATTTCCTCACAAAGGAAAAATTTCCACCCTCGACCAACTGTCTTTTTTCTCTTCTGGTACGTCAAACAAAAATGTCTCATATGTGAGAAGTACCATGATTTCTTATGAGATTATGGGGACAGTTCTTTTCAAAGATTCTACTTTAATGGGTACTTTTACTATCCCACCTCTAAATGTCACTTTGATCAATATGATATTGATTTCTATGGGTCCTTTGGTTATTCCTACTCCAGATCAAATTGATTCATTTGGCAATTCTAGAATGTTAAGTCCGTTAGTGAAAAACTATCAAGAAATTGTCTTGGCTTTAACAACCACTTCAGAAAGTCATGATGTTTTCAGTATGAACCTGGATACTTATGTACCATATCCTTGTCTTGGTTGTTGGGATTCTATGGATCCTTTGAACGAGACATTACCCATCGACGAGAGTATTGCTGAGCTTATTTCTTTAGATGAAACTCCTTGTAATGGTCTCCATCGTCGTTCTTCATTTCTTCCCAGCGTCGGTCAGATGCCTTCATGTCATGAATCATTTCCTTCCCATTTCCCTATGCATCCACTTCAAACAGCTATTTTGGTGCATGAATTCCTATCTGAGGGTAATGTGGAAAACATTATTGCAAACATAACTCTTGGCATTTCCATTAAACCTAGAATTATCGATAACATTCATATTGGGGTGTGTTGTTCTCCCAATGAGATCATGGTTTACACTCAAATGTTCAAATAATTTTGAGATGTCTTCATGTGGTCATATGAGGAAATGCCTCGTATAGTTCTAGCAATAGTGGTGCATGAAATACATACATATCCTGGTGTAAAGCCTGTTTGCCAATGGATTCATCCTGTGCATCCTCGAAAGGCTATTGCTATTAAAGAAGAATTGGAAAATATTTTAAAAGCTAGTTTTATCTATCCCATCCCATTGATAGATTGGGTGTCTAATATTATCCATGTTGCCAAAAAGCAGGGCACAATTCACGTCTGTGTTGTTTACCGTGACATTAATCGTGCTTGTCCAAAAGAAAATTATCCCAATCCTTTTATCAATGAGATCATTGATGAGTGTGATGGGAGTGAGATTTTCTCGTTTATGGATGGTTTTCCTGGCTACACCCAGATCAAAATTTCACCTTCTGATCAACATAAGACGGCCTTTATCTGTCCATGGGGTACTTTTTCCTATAAGAAGCTTCCTTTCGGTTTAAAAAATACTGGCACTACCTTCCAGAGAGCAATGCCTTATTTGTTTCATGATATTTGACATATTTTTACTCCTTACCTTGACAACTTACCAACCCATTCTACTAAGCATCATGACTATCCCGACCACTTAAGATCCATCTTTTGTGATGTCGACATTAGAACATCCATGTCAATCTGCACAAGTGTGATTTTTGTGTTAAATCTAGTCAATCCTTGGGTTTTGTGGTGTCTCGCAAATGTATCTGAATCGATCCTTTAAAATTTGAGGCTATTTTCAACTTATCCCCTACCTCATTGTTGCAAATTGCAAAGCTTGGAAGGAAAGGCTAACTTTTTTCATCAATTTGTTCCTAATTATGTTGTACTTGCTAACAATTTTACTCACTTACTTGAGAAGGGGATCCCTTTCATTTGGATTGAAGTTTCTGAGAAATCCATCGATGTTTTGAAATACATTCTTAAGAGTTCTCCTTACTACATCGCCCTGATTATCGAGGAAATTATTTCCAATGCTTGGATGCAACTGAAACTACAATTCCTATGGTGTTATTTCATGATGAAAATTATGGAAAAGAAAATATGGTTTATTATTTATGCTGAAATCTTCTTGACACTAAATCTCAATATGGAGATGTTGAAAAGATTTCCTTAGCAATAGTCCATGTTGCTCAAAGATTGTGCCATTATATCCTTTTATGGAAAACCATGGTGATTTTTGATTGCAACCCCATGACCTATATATTGACTTCTCAATTACTAGGGGGAAATACTCCTAGTGGACTGTTATCCTACAGGAGTTTTATTTGGAGTTTAACACCGCCAAAAAAAAAAAATCACTTATTTTTACTGAGTGATATTTTCCCTTCCATCTGCAAGAACTTCTACTAATTTTACTGAGCAGATTCTTGATGAAAATTGTTCCCTATTAGCACTCTCGACCCGTGCTATCTGGATATTATCATCTATATTAAAACCTAGACCTTCCGATGTAAATTGTCTCAATCCGACAGATGCCGCATCCAGCATTAGTCCCAACCCTATTAGATTCTTGGTGATACATTATACCGAGTTGGTATGGACTTTTTTCTTCAAATATGTCTAACACTTGAAGAGGCTAAATGGGTCTTGAATGACTACCACTCAGCTTCCTGTGGTGGTCATATATTAGGCTACACCACTACTGAAAAAATCCTTCTCGCTGGTTATTCCTCGCATTCTATCTTTAAAGATTGTATAATGGTTCTTCAAAATTTCCCTGAATGCCAGATTTTTAACTACAAGTAGTGCTCTCCTGCAACACCCTTAGACTAAGTAGGCAACATTGGACCCTTTGCTAAATGGGCAATTGAATTCATGACATCTAACCCTTGCTCAACTAGGGGGCATGGCTATATTATCATTCTTGTCAACTACTTTACTAAATGGGTCGAGGCAATGCCCACATATAACGCTAACGGTATCAATGGGGCTTAGTTTCTCTTCAACCACGTCATAACGCATTTTGGTGTTCCTCAAGCCATCGTAATTAATCATGGATCATATTTTCATTAGTACATGATGGAAGAGCTGACTGCTTAGCTGGGACATCGTCATGATAGCTCAACTCCTTACTGTCCTTAGGCTAATGGCTAGTCGAAGAAATTAATAAATTTTTTATTACTATGCTTCAACACACCATTGGGAAGCACAAAAGGATTGGCATATGATGTTATTCTCATGTCTCTGGGCTTAAACAACTTCCACTAACACGGCCATTATATTTACTCCATTCCATCTAGTTTATGGTTTAGAGGCAACTCTCCCAATTGAATGTGAAATCCCTTCGCTCAAATTACAGGCTTAACGAGACCTGTCACATCGCTACTTTGGTAATCAAATCCCAAAAGAAACATGTCAAAGCTCATTTTGATCAAACCATTTCTCCTCGCACTTTTTCTGAAGGTGACTTGGTCCTCCTTTATGATCAGGCTAATGATAAGTTAGGCGTTGTAAAGTTCGAACCTATGTTGCATGGGCCATATATTGTGAAACCTATTTTGCAAAAAGGCACCTATGAGCTAGTTGACTACGAAGGAAATGCATTTTCACGGCCTCAAAATGGGTTGTATTTAAAAAGGTATTATGTGTGAAATTCGTGTAATGACTTTTTGTACATTATTATGTAAATTAATTCGTGTGCGCTTTTTTATTTTTTGTGTGTTTGTTTGCTTTGCTGATATGTGTTTTTCTACTTACCTTCAGCTCCACTCAGTTGCAGATGCCATTAATTCATTATGTCAATTTTTCTGATGATGTTTGTCATAGCACATGAAATTAGTCTTCTGCAACGTGGGTACTCTATGCCCCTGAAGGCGATTTGATTTATTTACAACGTATTTCCCTAGGACGAACATATAACAACATTGCCAAATATAGTGCAGCCATTGAACTATTGTCAGAAGCAGTTTCTCTTGGCATTAGAGATTTAGTTTTCAAGTTAGATTCACAACTCGTTGCATTCCAGTTAAACAATCATTATTCGGTATGAAATACACAAATATTGCTTATGTGTCTACATGTTTTCTTAATGTAAAGAAATTTTGATTTTATCACATATCAATACATTCGACGCAATTTTAATACATTAACAAATGCATTAGAAAATTATGTTATTGATAGACATTTGTGTCAATTATAAAATTGATCGTATACTTAACACATAAGTACAAAAATAAAACATGCATATATATATATATATATATATGTATATATATATATTAATATATATATATATTATATATATATATATATATATATATATATATATATATTATATATATATATTATGTATATATATGTATGTATGTATGTATGTTGAGTCTCTCGAAGATTTTGCATCAAAATCTCAAAAATAAAGTGTTATGAGACATTTGGCTTTCAAAGCCTACAAAATGTGTAAAATAAATAGAAAGGCTATCAGCGAGCATGATTCTCATGGTAGCACGAGGCTGCTCTGATCACTCGGCCTAACAGTCGAGACAGTGTTGCAAATATTGCCACTGTTTGTCTCTACCAATGTAGTGGCACCTCATCTATAATAGCATGCTCTGGAACTTCCCAAGTAATCACATCTAGGTTGCAATTCCTCTAGGTTAAGGGGTCTACTCCTTCCTCGTAATCAATGCCCACTATCTGATGAGAAACCCACTGTGCTAATGGAAACATGGCAGGAATTCGTTTCGGTCCCACATCTTCACATTTACCATAAGTCAAGTCTCAGTTTACACTTTTACAAAACAAATCCATAAGAATTAAAAAAATCCAAAAAACAAGTCTTTACCTACATCAGTCCACAGTTCCCCTTATGCCACAGGTAGATTTGGATCCCATCTAAGATCTGCAATAGCATATGCATAGTTGTCCATCACGACTAATTGGTGTTGAACCCAAGTAAAATACTTTGGAGGGTAGTGCATCTATTGACCATTCCCTCCTCGGGGCATGACTTGACTCCACCTCACTAGCCTAAGGTCTTGGGGGGGTAGGATATGGTACCTTTGCCGACTGATACCAGAATAAGGGCACCTTCTCTAGGAAGAAAGTCACCAGTATCGAGCCAAACCCAAATTATCTCAGATTTCCCTACTTCCCCTCCGTCATCTATCTTTTCATATTTGCTAGAAGGGCCCCACACTAGTTGAAGATGTTGGGGTTCAGGCACTGAACTGCATAGTGAAATTTGGATTTTGAACACTCATGAAGGGCTTGCATCCTAGATACATGAGGTGTGGTGTATAGGATGGTTCGTAAAGGAAGGTTGTTGGCGATTGTGTCGATCTTCACCTTCCCACCCATCGTCATCTCTGCATTTGGATAATGCCTCCTAACCAGAGCATTAGTACTCTCACTAGTGGGGCAATACCCAAAGAGCTGGACTCTCTCTCCTCTTTGGGAAAATCTTATGATGAAATAAATGTATCATTCTTCTATTTCTAGTTCTTGGCCTTTGATTATGAATATCTCTGGATCCAAATCCCAAAGACCAATCAAATAGGGAAGCAATTGCACCTGAGCCCTCAATATTACGGTCCTAAGGAGCTTCAACAACCCATAATATCTCAAGGCATTAATGCATTCTGGATTATGGGATGCTTGGTGGCCTTGAGCCTCATGGCCTCTTTCTTTCCATTCCAAAATCATGTCTCCTGCAAAATATCATTTAACACCAATTAAAAACTTTTTTCATGGATTGAAATTGAGATTTTTTGCTTAAAAGGAGTTTCTCCTAAAAAATTGTGTCATGGAACCATCACCTTTGTTTTTAATTAGAATGTGATTTCATCGCGAGTTTATTTTAGCTCAAGAGCGATTATCGTAGGTTTGATTACCAAACTTCTGATGATCACTAATGCTAGAAATTTTGAAATTCCTCTGTTTTAGAACGCAAAATTCCATTAAAAATGAATTAAAATGCGATGAAATGCAAGAGTAAGGAAAAACCTCTCACCTGATGTGGACGACTCACAAAATGACATTATCAATCTCCTGTAATGGTTACTTGAAAATCGAGCAAATTAGGGCACAAATGCACTTTCAAAATTTACTATGGTGAAATGCTAAAGAATAATGTTACGTTTGGTTATTTATAAGTTTTGAAGTAATTTTTGTCAATATTTTATTATTATTCCTCGATATCAGTGATGGGTGCACTTATTTATGTAGTTACAGGTGCTTTCGGTAGACAATGATTATTTTTTACTGATTCCCACGATTTTTTGTTTGATCTCTTTTTCAGACTTGTTAAAAACAAACGAAAAAGGAACCGCCCTGGACTCATCTTTAAGCCTCTTTCTAACTCTCAAAAACTAAAAATATTATTGATGATTTTTCATTTCAAACTCATTAAATTAAATGAATTGACATTGTCTCAGTATGCATTTAAGCCTTTTTTAGGCTGAGATTGACTATTGACGAAAAAGGGACACCTTGATGGACATGGTTAAGAGTTTCTCTCGAATATTGTTTTCTACATTTTTGAGTCCGAGGGACAAATTACAAAAAGGGACATGATGGATTTTTATGTTTCATCTCTTTTTTAAACTCTCTAAATATGAAAAATATATCGATTTTTTGTGACCCTTCTATATCAGATGGCTATGACCATAGCTTGGATCTTACATTCACAGAGGATCCTTCTCATTTTGATGGTTGCACCCATACCATGGATCCTTTCATATAGTCCTTATTATTCGGATGGTTGCATCCATACCATTGATTAATATTTTGATATCAGATATGTATATGTGTATGCATCCTTGATTTGTAGGTCTCCTAACTGTGTTCATCCTTCTCTGTACAAAATCTCATAAATCATCTCAATCATCACTCCTCATTATGCATTCATGCTTTATGGGGAATCTGTTACATAGTATTTTGTCACACCTCCTACATTTCCCTCTGACATACCTCAAAGTTCCCAAAACATGACTGTTATGTAGTGTACTCATTCATATATGCAGCTTAGATCCTTCCTAAAGCATTGATTGGAGAATGCTTGAGCTTTCCCCGAAATAAATAGCTATAAACCCTAATTTTAAAATCATCGCACTTATGAGAATAAAAACAGTGATGATCTCTTGTTGCACTATGCTTGACCCACAATGGCATTGCTTTGTTCACTTGTATACCCGTGATGATCCCAAAAAATGCAATTTTCCCAAAGAGAATGAGAAGCATCATGATCTAGAAGCTTCCAAAGCGGCGATATGGAGGTTGTTTGGCATAGATGAGGTCGAGTTCTCCCAACTTCGCCTCTTGGTCTTATCCTTATGATCTATCTCCTTCAGATAAGGGCCTAATCCTTTCTATGGAGATCCTAACTCCCTTTCCCAAACTATATATTCATCCTCTCCCATTTCCAAATGGTTTGTCTACGTCTATTTGCACCCTTATGCTCAGATTGTGCCTATATGCTACTCATTTGGTTTGGAGAAGGAGTGCTTGGAGAGATTAGCTTGGACATGGATATTCATTCAAGGAGATCTTATCAACATCAAGGGTTGGATATATGCTTCCCTTTATTTTCTATTAATATACAACTGCTGGTTCATTTTCCCTAAATGTGTATGCTCATGTATTATTTATCTTAGCATTCCTTGATTAGTTAAGCGGGCTTCTTTTGAATATTCTATTTGTATTTGCATGTGTTATTGTGTCTTGATCTCTTGTGTAGGTGCATAAACACTAAGAGTAGTAGGAATGAGCCCATGACACAAGTGATTCAATGTCTTTAACAAAGGAGATCGAAATAGCATTAGAACAAGGTAGGCGATCTTCTTCATTTCTCTTTTCAATTGTAACTTAGGAAAGTGTCCTGTAGATTTTCATTTCGGTTGCTAGACCCACTCACTGGGCTAGAGGGATCTTCTTTTTCCGTACAGAGAATTTACCTAGACAACATGAAGGTGTCCCCTCTAAATGAAACCATTGTCACTATTATGCCCATCTAAATTTTCCTTTCCCAACGGTTCATAAATATTATAAATGGGTTAGAAATTTTTCTCTCACCCCAATCATCCCTTCTAAATATCAATATGAAAAAGAGGTACAGGAATAAGTTGTATTCTATTTTTCTTTTGTACCTATGTATGTAACATCTAGAGGCATTGTTTCAAACCCAGTCCTAGGGAAGGAGTCATCTCCGTACGGTATGTCACCCATTCCCCACCATTTTTCTCATTTTCCTATTTTACAAATCCTCCTACTGAACATGTTTTTTTGATTTGGTACTACCCTCTACAAATACACCTATTTTATCATCTCCTGCCTTCTTACATTGGAGGGGCACCTTGCCTCACTTTGTTCCCCTGACGAGTTGTCAAAACTTGCCCCCTCATTCCCCTTCTGGTATTTTTCCCCCACACCCTACAAAAAGAATGAGTTCAATCATAGGTCATATTATAAAGACACCTTGATCTAAGAGTCTTGAGAGGTCTCAATGGCGCTGACCTCCTTAATTTGGGGTTTGAGTGGTCTTACCCCTATTTTGCGTACAAAAGTAGGCTCGGGTCGAAATTATTTCTTAGCTTCATATCAAAAAGCTACATAAGAAGAATTTAGGGTTGGAAGACAACAATCTCTAACTGGGTCTCTTAAAGCATCAACCCTCAAAGTGGTACCTCTTGAAGGTTTTATCATATAACTATTGGGATTTAGCGAACCCTGGTGAGCCTCGGTATTGCAACAAGAATCTTGCAACTCTAAAGGCTACCAACTTAATTATCAACCCGCGGTTCGTAAAACTTAAGAGGTGTCCTTCCTTTATTGTCATGATGTAATGGAGTGCATGTACTAAAGTCAAATACTAAACTAATCCTAGAAAATTAAATGTTCGAAATGGAACCTTAACCTATTGCAAGAAAGAGAGTACAAGGAAAAAGACATAAATTCAATCCTAAATCACACCATTTCCTAATTAACTGCAAATAAATTATTGTTTGCAATAATGATAAATTATCATGAACCAAATGCTACGATATAAGCGTGGAAGTAAGAAGTATCAAAAATCACCAATTTGCGAGTAAAGCGACTAAAATAAATCTATTTTTGTCTTTTTCTCTTTTCATGCAAAATCAAGTATGCAAACTAATTTCCTTTGGTGATGTGGCAGGTGAATTAAGGATGTTGGAGGTTGGATGGAAGGGTTAGGAGATGGTTGGATGGTGTGGGAGACCCTTGGGAGGTTTTTGGTGACTTCCTAAAGGCTTTCTCTCAGTTTAGCTTCAAAACAGGTGATTTAGGAAAACCTACAGGATGTACTAGAAACCTCCAAGATGATCCTCTAGGAACTACAATGAACCTATAGGATATAACCGAGAGAAAAATGGGAGGTGTTGGAGGTGACAAGAGTTGTAGGAAAGGTGTGCTATGGGTGGCATGAAGTGGTAAATTTCCTAGGATCACTTAGAACTCAAAGACAAAGTTGGGAGATGAATGGATTTGCTCAAAAAGCTTGGAGAAGTTTCCTTGTGAAATGATGAAATTAGTGAGTGTTTAATGACCAAGAAAATTAAATACAAATTGGATGGGAGAATTTTTTTTATCAACTAGGATGTCTTAGATCCCTATTTCTAGTGGAATCATTCAAAAATATCTGTGTTAACCCATTCAAAAAAAAAAAAAAAACGTTACTAGTCGAAAATCTAGAAATTTGAGAACTAGTGAGCTAGTAAATCTAAAAGATGCCTAAATCCCTTGATTAGTGGATCTGCTCCCTTGATTGTTGGATCTGATCCCTTGATTAGTGGAACACATTTCGAGATTTTCTCGATCATTGGAGTTCCAAAATTTGTGCAACAATTCCATAATATCTTGTTGACTTATTATTTATTATTGATCATCAAGTAGTAGGGAATAAGTCCCTAAATTATATCCTCCTCCAACTCTTGATAATATTCCCAATATTCTCATAATATTCCACAAAAAATAAATTATATTAGGCACAAATATTCAATTATTTATAAACCTTCCTAATGAATATATTAAATTTAAAAATAAATTATGTAATGCAAAAATATATGTTTAATGTGCTGAAGGATGTTCATACGCCTTAATTTATGTTTTAAATTAGAGGCATAGGCCTTAATTTATGTCTAATTTAAAGGCCCACCATACCCCCCTGCTGAACGTTTTCCTCATCCTTTGAGCAACTTAGTTACCTCATTGTGCCTCATCCGTGGCCTTGTTGGCCTCTCTCTCGTGCATTACGAATCTTGGCTATAAGCTCTACAAGGACAAGCCAAAAAAATATATTTGTGCAGAGAAAAATCCTTGTTTCTTGAGACCTTTAGTTTTTCTTGTTCCCCTTATTCAAGATGGTTCTTGATCATTTTTTTAGACTAGAAAGGTCTTCCACACCCTTATCAACATTTTGCTACCTTGTTCCACCATTTATTTTCCTTAGTACTGCCTCCTATAGGATTTCAGGGTCAATGTAACTCCTATAGGATCATCCTGTAGAAAACACAACCCCTCTGTAAGCTAAAGTAAGGGAGTGGAAAAAATGACAGAAATGGTGGAGGAATGAATGGTAATGAGTGGTAAAACAAAAAATTTAGTGAAAGAGGTCTCTTTGGGATCCTCCATTTCTCTTTGACCATCCTTCTCGCTGACCTAAAAATGAAAATTTCATGAAAATGGAGAGGATGCACTCTTTGGTTTTTTTTTTCAAGAATGAAATGGGATGGATGAATGATGAATAGATAGGGAATATGAAGTGGACGGAGGGCTTGGAGCGTTGTGGTGACCTTGGCCTTTGCAAAAATTTATTCTTCTAACTTTGTCCTCATTCCTTGAAATCATCACCCTTCATAATTTGACTTTTGAACATTTCATGAGTGAAGCAGTGAACTTCAATCACTAGTTGAAGGTAGTTGAGAGTGAAGTTATATCCTTAGCTTATAAAACTTCATCTCTCATGCATTGACAAAAAATATCTAACTATAATATGCTTAAGAGAAGAGGTTAAGAATATTGCATACTTGTACCTACCTGATGGTTGTTGGAGAGACATGCATGTTGCGGTTGATTTGATGTTGATATGAAGGTTTTGGAAGGTGATGCTGATGATCCTGATGCTACTGATAACCTCTCATGGAGGTTCTTTCACCTCTAGATCTCCTTTAAAACTGCTCACTTCCAATCACGTAGGTGTTGTTCTGTACCTTCTAGGTTTACATGATAACGACTTGTTTTGTCCATATCTCGTAAGCGGTAGACTAGATTGAGATGAAACTTTTTGAGCATGTTTCCATTATTATTATGCAACTCCCCATTGAAATTATTTTGTCAATGGATGCACAGATCTCGAGAAAGGCTAAAAATGGCTGAAGGTGATGAAGGTAGATTTCTTGGAAACCGTGCAGTAGAATTTACTAAAATTACTTCGGCATGTTACCAGAATCTGTATGTGTCTTCCCAGGAAACAACTTTTTAAATGGATGCATGGATATTGAGAAAGTGAAAAAATAGCTTAAGGTGATGGACGCCAATTTCTTGGAAATCGTGAACTAGAATTTTCTAAAATTGCTTGAGCATGTTACCATCATTCATATGCATCTCGCCATGAAACAGCTTGGCAAACAGATGCATGGTTTTCATGTTATGGTAAAAATAAATTTATGCTCTATGTATTTTTCTATCTTGTAGTAAAATAGAGCCTCCTGTAGTTTTTTAGGACAACAAGCAAAATGAGTAGTAGAAGCTTGAGAATGACGAGTGGATGGTGAAAATAGATGAGGGTCATGGATTGGCATGGCCTTGGCCTCATTGTAGCATTTGAGTGAAGTAGGAGAACACTAAGATTTGATTTCTTTTGACTAGCATTGACCAATTTTCCTTTTGGTAACAACTTTGTTCTTGTTGCTTGCAAATGTTGGAGAGTACATGCATGCATGGAGGAAGGATTCTTTTATTTTTTCTCTCTTTTCTCCTAGGCATATTAGCTGCCTCAATGACGTTTTCAACTAGTAGGTCTTCCTAGGTGCCTGAAAGGAGGATTTCACCCAGGATCTTCTCTTTCTCTTTTCTTTTCTTCTCAACCCATTGACCGCCTCATGGAGGTTTTCAATTGATGAGCCAATCTAAGGTGTCTCCAAGGACATTTTCACCTTAGATTTTTATTTTTTTCTCTTATTTTTCATTTTTTTTTCTACCCTACCCTACTTGGAAAGCAAAATATTTTCAAGTATAAGAATACTTCCAATGGATCCGTGTGCACATCAAGATGACAAAAAAAATGATGTGGAGGCTTGAAATGTATGCTTTGACATGTACATGTATTTCAAAGATGAAATTATTTGACTTTGAAAGGTTCAAGAATAGTTGAGGAAAAGAGTGATGATATAACTTAGTGAGTGTCTGGAACCATATTTCAATATAGTTGTGAGGAGCCATGTGCACATCAAGATGACAGACAAAATGATGTGGAGGTTTGAAATGTATGCTTTGACATGTACCTGTATTTCAGAGACCAAATGATTTGAATATGAAAGGATCAAGCATAGTAGAGGAAAAGAGTGATGTTGTAGCTTAGTGTGTGTCTAGAAACATATTTCAATATAGTTGTGATGCCTATGGTCCACTTTTTGATTTAGATCATATTGTATGTCTTCTTCTACCACGACCTTCAAATCTTCCTCTTTTTGGTAATTGATCTCTTGAATACATGGAGGATTTGATGGTAACCATGAGGGAGCTTTCTCATTCTCTGATATTGTTGTCTTCTCTTCATGAAATGTAGCTCATGGTTCTTTGATGTTCTCTTTTAAGTTTTCTTCTTCTAGATGTGGTCCTTCAATGATATCAATATAATCTCTTTTTTTCAATACTCTTCATGAGCTATGGTGAATACCATTGAGCTCAATACGAGTTGTTTGGAAGTGTTGTACCTAAACATTATAAGTGGGTTGAGCTACTTTAATGTGTGGGTTTGGAAATGGTGGTACAAGTAGTTGAGTGGGAGTGTATATTTGAGATGGATGTGGATGGGGTTGTGGTTCTGGTGGAGGTGAATCGTAAGGATAACATGGAGTTTTATATGGAGGATATTGAGGAAAATACTAAGGATATTGTGGATGGCTCCGATAAGTTCCTTTCTAACCTTGTTTCAAAGATTGGGTTTGGGGTTGAGATGGCCAATTTTGTTAAGGAAAGGGTGTGTTCCAATTACATTGAGGTGGATGTGCATAAGCTTGAAATTGTGAATTAGGATCTTGGATCATATCAGGCTGAATAGGTTGTCATGGTCCTCCTAGAGCTACATAACATTGCTACATTGGCAAATGGCTTGCTCCATTGTCCTCTTGGTGAACTTCCTTCAACCTTGGTAATGAGAAGAAACATTTAACATCATGTGATTCGGAAACAAAACTGTCAACATTTTCTCTTCCTTCATCTTGCATTCTTAGAATTTATACTTGTTTTGTTAGATTTCTAAGCATTTTTGTTTCAAAATCATCAAACAAATTTCCAAGTTTAGCTTGAATTACCGATCTTGATGTTGATTTACCTACTCTTGCTTTTCCTCTTGATATGTGCTTGCATGTTTCACAATCTTGTTCAAATGATAATTCATATACATCACCTCTACTCATGATATTAGGGAGATCAATCCACTCATCCCTAATTGTTCTAAGTAAGAGGGTTTTTAGTTTGTTAGATCCTGAATGATGTAGTTTTCCCCTCTTAACATTGCACATGAACCTCTAGATTATATCCTCAAGACTCTCATCTTCTCTTTGATTCAATCTAAAAATTTATTCTTTAAGATCATGATCTTAATATTTTTTAAGAAATGTCTTTTGCATATCATTCCATGATCTTATTGAATTTGTCCCTAAACCGATGAACCATTTAAGAGCTCTATCCTCCAATGTTGACAGAAACAATCTTAATTTTTGAGTTTTTAATAAGTAAACATAAGATCTACAAACAATCTCAAATTCAAAGAGAAATGTTTCCGGATCTATGACCTTAGACCATGAAATTTTGGAAGAAAAGATGGAGGGATGTTCTTCATGTGAACACTTCCATCAATATCTTGAATGGAGAATCTGATAGGATCTTCCTCATTGTCATCATCGTCATCAAGTTCTTCTACATTCTTCACCATCTTCTTCTTCCACCTGCAAAATTGAATGGTGATATGGCTACTACTACACCATGTAATCAAAAGAGGGGTGGGTTGGTGTTAGGGACTTTTGTTTTGTTCTTATGATTGAATGAAAACTATAACGCAATGCAATTTCCTACTTTTGAAATTTAATAGGCCTAATGAAAATAGTTTTTTTTGTTTTTGAAAAAACTAAAAAAAATATATCAACTAAGGAAGAAAACAATGCATACTTTGACACATCCCCGGAAAGAGTGCCAAAAATATATTAGCCTTGGTATTGCAACAAGAATTTTGCAACTCCCAAGGCTACTGACTTTAATTATCAACCCGGGGTTCATACAAACTTAAAAGGGGACAACACTCTATGTGCGGAATGCAATGTGTCCTTCCTTCATTGTCATGATGTAATGAATTCCATGTTCTGAAGTCAAATGCTAAAATAATATGAGAAAATGAAATATTCAAAATGGAACCTTAACCTATTGCAAGAAACGAAGTACAACGAAAGAGACAGAAATTCAATCCTAAATCACACCATTTCCTAGTTAGCTGCGAAGAAACTATTGTTTGAAATAATGCTAAATTATCATGAACCAAATGCTACTATCTACGCATGGAAGTAAGAATCATAAAAAATCACTAATTTTCAAGTAAAGGGACTGAAATAAATATTTTTTTGTCTTTTTGTCTTTTCATGCAAAATCAAGTATGAAAACTAATTTCCTTTGGTGATGTGGCAGTTGAATTAAGGATGTTTGAGGTTGGATGGAAGGGTTAGGATATGGTTTTATGGTTTGGGAGAACGTTGGGAGCCTTTTGGTCACTTC
The DNA here is from genome assembly GCA_000404065.3 of Pinus taeda. Taxonomy (NCBI): domain Eukaryota; kingdom Viridiplantae; phylum Streptophyta; class Pinopsida; order Pinales; family Pinaceae; genus Pinus; species Pinus taeda. Next base: position 74,488 of record APFE031450941.1, read on the forward strand.
CTAGAGGTTTTCTCTCAATTCAGCCTCAAAACATGTGATTTCAGGAAAACCTAGAGGGTGTACTAGAAACCTACACGATGATCATGTAGGAATTACAGTGAACCTATAGGGTACAACTGAGAGAAAAATTTGAGGTGATGGGAGGCCTAGGAAAGGTGTGTGATGAGTGGAATGGAGTGGGAAAATTCCTATGATCACTCAGAACTCAAAACCAAAGTTGGCAGTTGGATGGATTTGCTCAAAAAGTTTGAAGAAATTTCCTTGTGAAATGATGAAATTGGTGAGGGTTTAATGACCAAGAAAATCAAATCCATATTGGATGGGGCAATATTTTTTATTAACTAGGATGTCTTGGGTCCCTATTCTAGGTGGAAGCATTCAAACACATCTCTGTTAACCCATGCAAAAAAAAATTACTAGTCAAAAATCTAGAAATTCGAGAACTGGTGAGCTAATAAATCTTTAAAAATGCCTAACCAGATAAAGTGCATATTAAATGGTGTAATTTCTTCTATGAAACATAATTATTTATTGATCTAGTACAAGTGGAATCAAGTTGATTGAAGCTTGTTATCATGCTCTAAAGAATAGCATAAATTTATTGTTCTTCACTAAAAAGGAGGTCCATCAATCTAGATTTGGGAATAAGAAAACTAATCCAAGACTCAATGATTATTACGAACTTCCAAATATTTTCCAAGGATGAAGTAATACTTTTTATCCTACAAAAGAAGTTACATGAACCATTTAACTCAATCCTACAACAAGAAATCATTAATAATAAATGCAGAAATAGAAAGAAATAAAAACTAGAGATGCATGTGAATAAGCAATGAAAAGAATGAAATAAAATGATACAAAAGGGTTGTGACGCTCTTGGTATGACCAGGCCCATGGAAGCTCAGAGTCCTATGGAGGAGAAAATATTTAGAGCTAAACATGACACAAATACACATTATTTCGATCAAAAGAATTACATCCCTGGAAGAAATTACAATGGAGCTGTGAAAATACAAGCTCGCTCCACAATAACACTGATGAAAATATACCCCTAGAGGAAAATTTGACTTGGTACTTATACAAAATGATTAGGAATCATTCCCCATGAATGGAGGAAGTTTTCCCCACCAAAATCCCTTGATTAGTGGATCTAGTCCCCAATACTAGGAATTTGCATTAAGCGACAATGAACGCATTCCTAGATTTTCTCAATCATTCCCTCCGGGAAAATTGAAGTTGATACTTATAAAAAATGATTAAGAGTCATTCACATGAATGGAGGAATCTTTCCCTACCAAAATCCCTTGATTAGTGGATCTTCTCCCTTGATTGGTGGTCTGCTCCCTTGATCAGTGGAACACACTCCTAGATTTACTCGATCATTGGAGTTCCACAATTTGTGCCCTAATTCCATAATATCTTGTTGACGTATTATTTATTATTGATCCTCTAGTAGTAGGGAACAAGTCCCTAAATTATCTCCTCCTCCAACTGTTCATAATTTTCCCAATATTCTCTTAATATTCCACGAAAAATAAATAATATTAGGCACAAATATTCAATTATTCAGAAGCATTCCTAATGAATATATTAAAGTTAAAAATAAATTATCTAATGCAAAAAGAGAGGTTTAATGTGCTAAAGGATGGTCATAGGACTTAATTTATGTTTTAAACTATAGGCCCATCAAATCCTATCGAGAGAATAGTGTTGATGAGGCTCATTAAAAAGAATTTGTTGCATGTTTTGCTATTTCATGAAACAATGATGGAGGGGACATAAGAATCTTTCCTCGCGCACCCTTTTTGTGGGTTGGCATTTTCTTCCCGAGATGCAAATAGTAGGTCTGGTACGCTTGCTACTGGATGGATGAACATAGATTTTAGTTAGCTTCATCACCCCATAGATCTTTATATATTTATTTTTTGTCTATGCAACTAGTCCTTGAGTTTTTATTTTTAAACATATATGGACCCTTAAGGAAAATGGATCAATTTTGGTAAACTATTTTTTCTCTTCCAATCATCCTGTGCAATCTATTGATCCTTGGGGGAAATCTAAATTTTTTACTTGGGTGAAAGGAAGTTTGGAGCTTTGTTGCCATGATTAACCCCTTAAACGATTTTTTTCATGTGAGATATATTAGGTTATTCTTTTAGATATTCATCCTACAAATATTCTTCTTACATGGTGATATAATAGGGCCATAGATGAAAGGATTTCCTAGGGGCTTAATCAATTTCTCATTCTCATATAATGGGTAGATGAAAGATTCAAACTATGACAATAGATTATTTCAAGGTGAAGCTTATACCATTGTTTCATTCTCTTTAATTTTACTCAAGCTCCTCCAAAGCATGCCAATCTATTTAAATTAAACCCTCATTGGCTCAAGGATCCATATATCCTACAAGATATAAGAAATGTATGGGTCCCTCTCTCTAAAAATGACTCAGAACATTCCCTTCTGCAATTTCAATGAAATTTAAAAAGGGAAGGAGTAACTTCCATCACCTTGGGAAATCAATAACATGAATCAAACCCAAAGTTTCTATATAGGTCATAAAAGCTATGCCTAGGTCCCTTCGAGAAGGAGAGTGACTTGGAGTGCTCAAAAAAGAACAACTTGAAGAAGTAAAATTGTTGGAAGTCCATAAGTGAAAAATTTACCTAGATAAGGATTGGAGGATGAAAATAAGAGCCATCTTGATTCAAGTATGAAATTAGAACACTAAATTCTTCCACCACTATGTAAATGACATTAAATCCATCAATACAATTTGGTATATAGTTGAAGAGGATGGTTCCTAATCTTCCACCTTCCAAGAGATGACTTAAGAAGGTACTAATTATTTTGTGAATCTGTATAGAGGGGGTGGACAGCCAAACCTAAACCATATTCTAAGAGGAGCAACATATTTTCCTCATTTTGTGGATGAAGAATACAATGAGGTTATAAAGGAGGATTAAATGGAGGAGCTTGGATCCACCATTCATAGCTTCCAAAAAGAAAAATGTCATAGGATGGATGGCCTTCCTATCGAATTCTATATTGGCTACTTCAAATTTTTTAGAGAGGATCTCCTGGAAGTGGTGGAATACTCTAGATCTAGAGTGAATATTTTAGATCCTTTCAAAACTACTTTTATTTCCCTTATATCAAAGGTATAAAACCCTCCTCCATTGATCACTATAGACCTGTCTTTCTTTGCAACACCATATACAAGATCATACCTGAAATCTTAGCCTAGTTCCTAAAATAAATCTTTGAAACAACATGTGTTGTAAATAATTTGGGCTCCTCAAAGGTCATAAAATACATGATGCAATTGGTCTAGCATAAGAGGGACTCCACATTATTGATAGGCAATCAATTTTATAAATGGGCATTTATCAAGGAATTAGATAGGGTAAATTGGTTATATATAAGACTGCTTCTACTACATTTTCGCTTTCACCACTTGTTTGTAGTTGGGATCCTTTATTTTATCTCCTTAGCCTCTTTTTCACTAATTATGAATAGTGAAACTTCGCCTATTTTCACTTCAAGTCAAGGGTTGTGACAAGGCTTCCATGTTTATACTCTGCTCTTTGTGATGGTGGTAGAATGTATCAATAAAGTTATAAATGGTGCTCTTTCGCATCTTCTCTTCAAAGGAATCTCTCTAGGATATCAATTGACACTTTGAAATCTTCTTTTTACAAATTATATTCACATCTTCTATGAAGGATCATTTAGAGTTCTAGATGCCTTAAACTTAGCTCTAGATACTTTCGATATGAATGGTAATTAGATGAATCAAAATCCTAGATTTTATTCTAGGGTATGGAAGAACATGACAATATCCAATGCACAATATTTCTCTAGGATAACGATATTTCAAATGGTCTAATATACCTAGGTTTTCATTTGAAGTGAAATAACTATTTAAAATAACATTAGGTTCAGATGATAGCAAAATTTCAAAAATGAATATCTACCGAGTGCTTCCTATGACTCCCTCGAGCTAAAAGGTTCCTATTACAAAATTAATTATTAAATAAATTCCCAATTTTTTGGGCCATTCTCACCTCAATAACGAAAAGAGTTCTTAAGAAAATCAAGAAGCTCACCTTTTAGTTACTCTAGTTTAGAAATAAATACAAACACATTTTTACAATCACAACTTGGAAATATTTTACTTTGTTTACCTATACTCTACCATCCAAATTCATCCCACCTCCATGTCTAAATGGATAGTATCCATTACAAAATCATCTACCTTAATATCCATTAAGAAATCGTCTACCTCAAGTTCTATCATATGGAAAGCCATTGTAAATGAGTACCCTATTGTTTGCAATGGTTGGGTTTGGTCGATTGGATATGGCGCAAGCTCCAAATTACGAAATATCCTTGGGTGAGTAGTTCACAAGATGAAACTCTCTTAGTGGACCTCATTCGTGCAAAAAAAATGAAGAATGGATATATGGATTTGTGTGGTTTAAACTTGACTCCGTATATGGATTCAACACCATAAAAAACCTTTGGAACACTTAGATTTTGAAGAACTCACTTGTCAAACTTGTGATTTCAATGAATCTATGCAAGATTCTACACAAATTAGATCAAAAAATAAGGCATAAAATTTTCAAAAGTCCACTACTAGTTTATATAAAATAAATAAATAAATAATAAATAAATATTATATATATATCTATATATAAATATATCAATATAATATAATATATATTATATATATAATATATGAGTTAAACATATATGCATTAAAATATATATATAACAAGATTCTTCCTACATAAATAGTCTTCATTACAAAACCATGACTTATCCACATGCCTAAAAACCATAACTCATTTCATGAAACTTGTTCATATCACATTTTTTTTAAGCAATCAATTTGTTTACAAAAAGAGAAAAGAAACATCAACTTTTGAAATAGATCTTAATCTTTGATGTATAATTAGTCATAAGAATTGTCTCAAATATTTTTGGAAAATTAACTACAATATATATATATATATAGAATTATAAGAATAGTTAACAAATAAATTAAAAAATATATAACATAAAAATATTAATATTAATAGATAGAAATTGGCTTTAACTTGGTTCACAAGAATAGAATTGGAATAAAAGGTATTTTAGAAAGATTTAAAAAGGCAAAACTTTACCAAGCTTCATACAAACACAGTTATCACATCCTAATATAATGCACATCTTCATCCATACAATATTAAGACTACGGCAACTTAAATGCACATTTTGATCCATACAATATTAGGGTTTCCCCAACTTAAACTCAACACAGTGATCACATCCTAATATAACGTACATCTTCATCCATACAATATTAGGGCTGCCCCAACTTAAACTCAACTTTCTGGTGAACCAATAAAATATTAAAAGAAAAAAAAATCAAAATTCATAAAATAAAAACAGGAATGTAGAATATATTAAGCCAAAAAACCTTATAACATAGTAATAGCAAAAAATGGGATAATAAATTAAATCAAACCTCCATAATGTCCATGTCTAACACACTTGGGTATATTTAGAACTCCCCTCACCAAATTGATATTCAGATCTAATCATTAAAGTGTTCATAAATAAGTTCGACATTATAAGAAATCAAAATGGTATTTAAAAATTGTTGATGATCATCATTTCTAATCAATTACATCAACTTTATTAAACTTCAGACAAATACAAAGATCACATCCTAATATAATGTACATCTTCTTCCATACAATATACAATATTGGGTGCTGCCCTCACCTAAGCTCAATTCAATGATGAACCAAAAAACATTAAAGAGAGCTAAAAGTTCCAAACCGGGCCCCTTTTTGGGACTCACTGTTTGCGTCTGATATTTTAGATATGGAATCTTTGCTGATTGCCGGGGACCTGAACTTCACTCTTACTTCTGAAGAGTGCTGGGGAACATGCAGGAAGAAGGATCCCCTATCGGATAAGATAAGAATGGAGCTTTTAAACAGGAATCTAGTGGATGTCCTACCAGAAAAATTAAAGCCGACTTGGGAAAATGGAAGGATGGGATCGGCATATATTGCGAAGAGAATCGACCGCTTTCTCATCAAAGCAAACGACATAGACTACTGGGGCATGCCAGTTTCATCTATAGCAAATGAGTATATGTCTAATCATAAGCCCATCATTCTGGAATGGAGATCTCTTCAGAACAGAAAGGAATTCTATTTTAAATTTAACAGGATATTTCTTGAGGATTCTGTCTTCAACAATGTTATTTCAAACAGCTGGAAGGAACTGAACGGTACAGAAGAGATGGTATTTCTCGCCTTCCGTGAGAAAATACAAAGACTTAAAAAAATAACAAAGGGCTGGCAATACCGAAAGATTAAGCAGGACAAGCACGAGCTCTCAGGTATACAAAAGGAATTGGATGTCGTTTCTTCGTCTTCCTTACACACGATGCCGCTCAGCAAAAGAAGATCCATTAGGGACCTGGAAAAAAGGAAGCAACAACTACTACATAAAGAAGAAGTTACGTGGCGGCTCAAAAGTAGAGCTTTGTGGCTCAAGGATGGGGACCGCAACTCTAAGTTCTTCCACACCTACGCGAATGCTAGGAAAAAAAAGAATGCTATATGGAAGATAGAAGATGGAAGGGGCGGATTTTATTACACACAAGAGGATATCACAAAGGAAGCTACAAGGGTCTTTCAGGATCAATATAGAAGGAAACAAAGTAACGCATCAGATATGCTATGGGCTGCAGAACATGTGCTTATCATGTTCGACGAATCTTCATACCGAAATTTTATTAAACCTGTTACTGAGGAAGAACTCCATGCGGCCATGAAGGTATCAAAGAAGGATAGAAGTCCGGGGCCCGATGGATGGCCCATCGAATTCTTCCTACACTTTTATGAGCTTTTTAAAATGGACCTTCTGCGAATGGTCGAGGCATCTCGAATGTCTGGTAACATTCATCCGGCTATCTCTTCAACACTTATTGCACTCATTCCCAAGAAGGACGCCTCTGCATCTTTACAGGACTACAGGTCGATTGCTCTCTGTAACTCCATGTTTAAAATTATTACAAAGATCATCGCGGAAAGGTTAAAACCGATTTTTAACTGCTTCATCAATAGGGAACAACATGCCTTTTTAAAGGAACGGAACATCTGGGATGCGGTGGCGATGGCCCAAGAATGCCTCTACTCTCTCCGGTCTATTAAAAAAAAGGTGGCCATTCTCAAGGTAGACCTAAAAAAAGCCTTCGATTGTGTTGACTGGGGCCTCTTAAGGATCTTACTGGCGAAAATTGGTCTAAGAAGGAAGGGCATCGAATGGATCATGGCATGTGTCGAGAATATAAATTTTTCTGTCATCATTAATGGTTCCCCCTCACCTTTTTTCACAGCTGAACGGGGCCTCCGACAAGGCTGCCCGCTCTCTCCGCTGTTATTTATTTTGGTCATGAACTCTCTTAGTATTCAACTCAACAGAGCCACTTCAGCGCTTGACTTATGCCCGATCAAGATTGCCAAAGATTTCTACCTTTCCCACAATCTCTTTGTGGACGATATCCTCGTTTTCGCCATGCTGCAAAAGGCTTCCTAGAAATGTATTTTATATATCTTTGAAAGGTTTCACACAGCATCTGGTATTTGTATTAACAAGGACAAATCCAAACTCTTTCACAATGAATCAGACCTGGCCATGGCTTTATGGATTGCATCTCTCTTCGGAATTGAAGCAGTGTCTATTGAAACAGCCATGAAATACCTCGGGTACACTCTTAAGCCGAAGGGATATAAGTCAGGTGACTGGTCATGGATTTTGGACCGTTTTTATAATAGAATATCTGGCTTGGAGTCAAGGCTCTTATCATTAGCAGGAAGATTGACCTTAATACAGGCGGTCCTGGCTCACTGGCCATATACTGGGCACATTTATTTTACCTCCCAGCAAAAATCATAAATAAAATGAAGTCATACGCGGCAAATTTTCTTTGGGGAGGAAAAACCTTCCAATCCAAAATTCACCTGGTCAAGCTGGACTCCATTTCTATAGCATTGAAAGCGGGAGGATGGGGCATACTGGATATGAGAAAGATGGGCAACGCGCTTTTGTGCAAATCCTACATCCGGGGTATATATGGGAATGGCCCATGGAGCAATTTCATTAACAGGAAATATCTCAAGGAAAAAAGCATTGAATACTGGTATAGAAGGAACTCTGTGGGGATTAAGCGAGGATCAACCATATGGCTCAGCTTCCGAAAAAACAAATCCTTCCTTTTGAGGAACTTTCGATGGTCCTTATTCTCGGGTGCAAATGTTTTTCTAGGAAATGACTTTATCCATAATGGACTGTCCAACCATCCCCATCCGGATCTGCTTGACTTTCTTCATACGAGGGGCACCTTTACATGGGATAAACTTATCAGCTCTTCGGTCAACTTCACGCCAGTCTGGAAGGAAGCTGTGGATCTCTCAATGCCCTCACATATTAGCACATTATGGGATTCCATTCGACATGTTCTGCAGGGTATGGCTTTTAAACGGTCGGAGTTCAAAGACGTTCTGTTATGGAGTTTGCCACATGCGCTTCTACCTGTCCGGGTCAAAGACATATATGCCTCTATGTCCATTATGCCAATCTCTCCAATGGAGCCGTTTTTTCCTCCCTCTCTATGGAAAGCCGCATGCGCCATCAAGATGGTTCTTTTCGCTTGGCTCATATTTTGGAATAGGAACCTAACTTGGGAGGTCTTACAGAAAAAGGGTTGGCAAGGACCTCGACAATGCACTTTCTGCAAGGCAATGGGTGAGACAAACTTCCACATGCTCTTTCAATGCCAAGTGACTCTTCACATATGGTATGAACTAGCCTTATATTTGGATTTTCCTTACATTGTTTTTCACTCTATACAGGAAGGCTTTTGATGGTGGAGCTCTCAATCAGTTTCCAGGCACTCTCTGTTTCTCATTGCTTGCTAGAACATTTGGACATGGCGAAATGACTCCATTTTCTCCAGCAAAAGGAGGCCTGTATCATCCATCTATCTCAGCATCACGTCCCTTATGGAAGTTCTGGTCCTACTGGTTTGCTGCACTACGTTTCGTGCATTGGTCTTTTGAAGTAAATGTCTCTTAAAACATAGACTTTGTTATATACCGGCACTTTCTGTATTATCTGTTTTTTTCCACCAGTCTCTGTCCTATCTGCGTATAGGATCTTTCATCAGGTTTCACACAGAACATATGAATTTACTTTTGGAAGGTATGTTGATGGAGGCTATGTTATTTGCCTATCGTTTCAGCTCATGGTTTTTCTTCAAAAAAACCAAAAATATGTACTGCGTACACATCAATATAAAAAAAATTGATTTTTCAGTTGAAAAAAAAAAATAAAACCTTAAAAAATAGGATCTTAAAAGATAGAATAATAATTTAAATCAAACCTCGGTAATGTCCATGTCTAACACACTTGGGTATATGTAGAATTGCACTCACCAAATTGCTATTCTGATCTAATCATTAAGGTTTTCATAAATAAGTTAATCAAAATGTTATTTAAAAATCTCTCCCATAAATCTCTCCCACGTTGATGATCGTATCTAATCAATTACATCAAGGTGTTCATAAATAAGTTGCACATTATAAACCACAAATATTATTTTAAAAGTCCCTCACGCTTTCCACCGTGAATACATGAAAATAATTGTCTCGTAAATCCCAATTTGACCGGAACCAAAAACATTGACAAACAACTAGTGTGAAAGTAATATCACAGGCGAACAAAAATTTCACGGAGAGGGATCTCCTCTGAGATCGTTCCCTGCTCGCGACTTTTCTTTAAAGACTTCCACATTTGGAAAAAATCTTCTGGAGGTCGCGGTTTCACTTGTTTGAACCCAGGAGCTATTTGAAGAAGGCAACCCAACAAACAAAGTACTCTCGCATCGTATTTGATGATATCCATCTGTATTAATTGAAGATTAACAAGTGGGTACGTTGAAGCTGCTGCAATTGGATCTCCTTCTGCATCTTCCTGCGTTACAAAGTATAAAAGTCATAGTTATCTTATATACCCCAACATGCACTCTCAACAATAATGACATCTCAACAATAATGGCGACAGAATAGGTGTGAGATGTACTCTCAACAATAATGACATCTCAACAATAATGGCGACAGAATAGGAGTTTCGCAAAATAGAGGATTCTGGGATTCTGTCATTTATGATTAAAGCAAAACTCTTACGGATAAATCTGAAATGGAAGCGTTTCTAACCCTACTGACATTCATCAAAGGAGTTATTCACTTACCAGAATCGACAGAAATCCCTACCGAGGTTCATCAAAAGAGTTATTCACTTACCAGAATGGGCTGTCCGTGCAGGTGTAATCGCTGAAGGTTAGGAAGCCTCGAGAGCAGGTTCAGCAGAGGCACCGCCATCATTTCTCTCCCATCAGATGCAGATCCAAAATGCATGGTAAGCACTTTCAATGACCTAAGCGTACCCATGAATTCAAGAAATCTGTTGACAGACAAGTTGTATCCTACATTTCCACTTGAAGTCAACGACAACTCAATCAAATTATTTCCACGCTCCATTTCAAATCCGTTGATCCTTGAGGATAGCTCATACAATCCCATTCCATTGACTGTCAAATCTTCTCCGTACGTGACTGCCTTCAGAGTTTGAAGTTTAGGGCAATTGACTGTCAATCCTCCCGCCCTATAAAGATATAGAACTAAATCTGTAATGCTGTGAGATAAAATGACAGGCCTCCTCAGGCCAGAACATCTACACAAATTCAGCTTACGAAGAAGTGGGCAATGCAAAAGAAATCGTGCTAAGATGTCGTCTGTCATTTCAATATCGGTGAAGCTCAACTCAGTGAGATGCTTGAATCCCACGAAATCAGTTGGAAAAGTGGTGATAATACAGTTGTCGAGTGTAAGATTAGTGAGACGACTGCATAAGAAAAGGGAGGGCGGCAGGGTTTCCATTTGGTAGCAATATTCGAGAGAGAGATGTTCCACGTTCTTCTTGGCAACCCACCGCATCCATTCCGATACGCTTTGCTGTGTAAACTGCCAAGGGTTAACAAAGATTTCAGGAATCCACATAGAGAGTTTAGGACCCCACATACTGTGAATGTCTGTGGTGAGTGTGAAGGACTTCAGATCCGATGAATGGAACCGCAATACGTCGAATATTCTATTTTCCACAGTTGACAAATCATATGTGGTAGGCGGTTGATTCGGTGATGAGACACGATAGGGAGAGAGGATGAGATGGGGTATTTCTCTGTAAAGGAATCTCCAGCGACGAGAGAGGACAGAGCATTTGATGGCATCTATAATGGTGAGCTTAGAGAGGACGAGGGAAAGGATATCGTCAGGGAGTGCAGATAATCTATCGAGAGCCATTGCCATCACTATAAAAATGGGCCAAAGATTGCTTTTCCCTCTCACGGACGGAATATACCACGCTTGGTTTGAACAAGTGCTGCAGTTAAAAAGCTTAGCGACAACCTAAATTGAAAATGCTAAAAAATGAAACAAATATTTATAAGACTTCCAAACATCTGCATGGGTTACTAGATCTAGATTGGGTTATCTAGGTTTTTTTTATGCCCTAAACTATGACGCCATTACATCATTTTTCGTGTAGTTCTTGTAATTTATTTTAAAATTGTAATTTATTTTAAAATTATATTATTATTATTAGTAGGTTGGTTTTTAAGATTTAGGAGTAGTCATAACGGGATGTTATTCCCTCGAGAGACATTTTTGGTTCTTGTCATAAGGGTCAAAGAGTAGGCTCTGGGCTATCATTTTTACCATGCTTATTGTTTTATGACAATCAATTAATAAGGACAATAAGTTTCTTTTTATTGAAAGGGTTTTTGTAATTAGAAAAAGGGAATTCAAACATATAAAAGATATAACCTTTTTTACCCAAATATGAAAATAAAATTTTGCCCAAGATTGTGATTTTTTTTGTTCAACATATATTTTTGAATGCATGCATGCACTTAGCACCATGAA
>APFE031450942.1:0-14144 GCA_000404065.3 Pinus taeda
CCCAAAACTGGGACTACCAACTTGATTTTTCATTATGTTCCTTTCAATGTTACAATACATATTTATACATGCCGAAGCATCCAATGCCATGGACCGAAAACCATCACGTCCAAAACCATGGACCGAAAACCATCGCGTCAAAAAAACATGTGCGAAAATCATGCACAAAACCATAGGTGGGTCCGCCCAACCTAACATAGGGTCCAAAACCAAAATTTTCCGGGGCCCTACCCTAGACCCCATAAAGTGGGGTTACAGGTACCCCTCAAACCCCTTGTTAACTATGTGGAAAGAATATAACAAAACCCAACACTTGGGGCACATTCATGTATGTGAAGATGCCTTTTGGATTAAAGAATGCAATGGCCACTTTCCAAAGAGCCATGGACATAGCTTTTGCTAAGGAAATTCATGACTGCCTAGTAATATATTTAGATGACATCACTCTATTCTCAAAATCTGATAAACAACACTTAGATCATCTAAGGCAGGTTTTCATCAAATGCAGGAAGTATGGAATTTCTTTGAATCCCAAGAAATCTTTATTTGGGTTAGAAGAGGGAAAGTTATTAGGCCATATAATCTCAAAAAATGGTATCCAAATAGATCCTGCAAGAATTGAAGCCATCTTACAGATACAACATCCTAGGAGCTTTAGGGAATTACAAGCCTTTTTAGGAAAAATTAAATTTCTTGGGAGATTTATTTCTAACCTAGCAGAATTAATTAGATCACTGAACAATATGTTAAAAAAAGATTCGACCATAAAATGGACCATTGAGGCTAAAAAATCCTTTGAAGACATTAAGCTAGCATTAACCAAAACACCAGTGTTGATCAGTCCAAAACTTGAAAGGGACTTCATTTTATTTTCCTTTGCTTCAAAACATACAACTACTACAGTTTTATTGCAGAAAAATGATCAGGGCTATGAACAACCTATTGCCTTTTTTAGCCAAACCCTGAGGGATGCCCCCTTAAAATACAATATAATGGAAAAGCAAGCCTTTTCTTTGGTCAAAGCTATTAAAGATTTCAGATTTTACATTTTATATTCTCATATAATAGCCTATGTCCCCAATTCAGTAGTCAAGGACATCCTAACTCAAGAAGGTCTAGATGGAAAGAGAGGGAAATAGATTGCTACTACATTAGAATATGACCTAGAAATCAAACCAACAAAGTTAATCTAAGGCCAAGGTTTAGCCAAGCTCATGGCTGAATCAAACTGTCAGGCCTTAGATATAAATTTTATTGCAGAAATGGATAATTGAGAGGAGATGGCGACTCCACCAATCAGCCAGGCCTTTATTGGATCATCATGGTATGTTGACATCATATATGTTTTCCTAAATCTACAAGCTCCTCCTGAATTATCCAGGACCAAAAGCAGGTTTTTAAAAATGAAATCCTTGAAATTTTGCATAGTAGATAATGCTTTGTTTTGGAGGAATCATGAAGGTATTCTTCTCAATTGTTTATTAAAAGAAGAATTTGACAAAGTGTTACAAGAGTTTCATGCAGGTGACTGTGGAAGACATCGTTACTGGAAAACGATTGCTGATAAAATTCTTAGAGTCGATTTCTATTGGCCTACTTTGCTTTCTGATGAAAAGAAATATGTAACCTCCTGTCATAAATGTTAGATTCTTGAAGGAAAGAAAAAGCTTTTACCCCTGCCCCTAAGACCAATCTCTGTTGAAGCACCTTTTCAACAATGGGGTCTAGACTTCATTGGTGAAATCCACCCATCTTCCTTTGCCCAACACAGATGGATCCTCATTGCTACAGACTATTTCACGAAATGTATAGAAGCCATACCATCAAGGCAAGCCACTGACACTGTTATAATAACCTTCCTTGAGGCCAATATCCTATCTAGATTCGAGTGCCCAACCAAAATCATCACTGATAATGCAGCAGCTTTCAAATCCAGAAGAATGATTGATTTTTGTAATAAGTATGATATAACACTCCACAACTTATTACCCTCAATAAAATGGACTAGAAGAGTCCTCAAACAAAATTATGGTAAATATCATCAAAAAATTGTTAGAGGATAACAAGAAAACATGGAACAAAAAGCTAGTAAATGCCTTATGGGTAGACAAGCTAACCACAAAGAAATGAATTGGTACTAGTCCTTATCAATTATTTTATGAAATGGAAGTTTTTTTCCCATTTTCCTTGGGAATACCTGTGATGAAGTTGCTCCAAGAGTTGTAGGTTGAACCAAATGACATCCAAAGAAGAATCAACCAAACAATCCATTTGTAGCGAACCAGGGAAGAGGTGTACATCCGATCTCAGGTTGTGCAAGAAAGGATCAAAAGGAATTTTGATAAAAGGACAAGGCAAAAGATTTTTACCTAGGGGACAAAGTTCTAAAAATGGGATTCAAGGAGAGAGGATAAAGGTAAACATGGGAAATTTGATTTCCTATGGAAAGGCCCATATATCATTTATGCTTTTAGAGGTAATAATGCTTTCTTCCTCAATGGATGACACAGAAGCAGAAGGAGGACTAGTTACTGGTCGAATGCTCAAACACTATATTGAACCTAGTTACTGATTTCACTAATCATTTGTACATACTTTATTTTCAAAAGTCTAGAGTTGATTGGATGGTGATTTTTGAAGTTGAAGCCCGAAGAGAAGGCCCTAAGCTTCAAAAATTTTACTGTCATATATGGTAATAATGAAGAAGCATAAAAGGGATATGTTGCAGGCTAATAACATAACAATTTAGAAGGCCATTGATCTAAAAAGTTCTTGACATTTCACAAGGAAATGCCATCCCCAAGTGGAGCCACTGTTAGGTTCCTATACCAATAGGAGTCATAATTTTAAATGTTTGAGATTAAACCTGTAATATGTACATAACTTTGCTTTCTGCAAATGTTTTCCATGTTAAAAAAATTAAAAAATGTAAAGAGGGTATGTCCTAAAAGAATAATCAAAGGAAAAAAGGAACAAAAGGTCAAAAAAGATGAAAAATATGAACCCCAAGAAAAGAAAAAAGACCATGAAAGTGAGCAAGCCAAAATGCCACTACTATTTAATTTTTGTGCATAATAAATGATTGTGTGTAGTTTGTAATCCTAGCCATAATCCATGATAGCCAAAATGTTTTAACTTGGCTATCTCATGTTTTCAATTTCATGTCTTTAGATAGAGAATAAAAATCTGGCCAAACAATGTAATCTTGGCAGATAATTAGATAGGTAGAGTAAATAAAAGGAGCTCAATTGTTTAATCTGAGCCCTTGGATATAATAAGGTTAGATTTAGTTAGTTCATTATTGTAAAGAGAAAGAAAAATATTTGATAAGGGTTTGCTAGCTCAAATGCACCCTAATAAAGAGAAGAAAAAATGGTAGGATGAGTAGATGGGTAAGTAGAAGAAAGGTTGCAGAAGTATGATGATTGATTAGACAAAAAGTATATTTATCATTCTCATCATAATATGAATGAAAAATCAAGCATGAAAATGATTCACAAAGTCAATTAATTAACTTCCCTCATTCATTTTACCACTTTACTTTACTAATTTCCCATAATAAAGTTCAAAGTACTTAAAGCCTTTAAGTCAAAGAGGCTCAGAGCATTTCTCTGACTTTTGGAGGAAGTGAACCCTCGGCTCAATGATTTATGGATGCCAAGTACTAAACTCCCCTCACAAAAATTCATTCCCCGCCTCCCCCCCAATTTCCCTAACAAAACCCCTTTTCCTAAGGTTAAAACACTATTTGCCTAGGGAAAGTAATCACCCCCATGGAAAACCCCTTTTTCCCAAAGAACCCACAAAAACACATTACCCTAAGTTTTAATGTTAAATATATGAAAACATCAAAATTCAAAAAAAGAGCATTTACTTATTGTTGTGTCCCCTTTTCCGCCCATTTGTACTAAATACTAATTTTATTACATTAAATCCCGATGAAAACCCATTTTCCCGTATATATATAGCTCTTATATATAAAAAATAACCCCACCCATTAGTTTAAATATAAACTATATCACTACCCATTATCCCTCAAAAATATTAAAATCCCGCCCTAAATCGCTAACCCCAATTAAATCCTTCGTTAATCACCCCTACGGCATAATCCCACCATAACTCGTCATTAACTCAATACCGCTACACTTAATCGCCCTCCGGGCCCCCCACTACCCTCCGTGCAACCTCCCCGCCTGATTTACATACGATCGCTTCCCTCCACATCTGACGGCCCTTATCCATTTTGGGCCAATCCCTCTGTTGAACTATACCCACCTGAAAAAATGGTTTTACTACCAACCCCTAATGCTACGTGTCCGCCAATGAGTGGCATCGGGCAACCTCACCTCAAAACCACCAAGCGCCCGTAAGTGGTGTGATGGAAATCATTTATCGCTCGCCCGCTACATGACAAAACCATCACTGTTCACCCCCCGTACCCGCCAAAACTAATTTTTCTGCGTATAAAATCCAAAAGCCCCAAATCATTTGTTTTATGAAAAGTCAACGATAAAACCTCTGTGCGCATGCACGTCGTCTGCAAACACTTGAAGTTGTCAACCCACACCCAGTTGCATTCCAAAGACACTCAGACAACCTTGCTGCCTACACAAAGCCCTTTTTAACCATTTGCAGTCCCCCGCCACCCTCTTCATAGCCAATTTACCTCAATTCTAGGTATTTAAGCCACAATTCACCAAGAAACCCTATCAATTTCAAAACCAGTTGATGAGTTTTCTTAGGTAAAAGATAAAAATTAATCAAAGAAACTCAAGGACTTAAACCCACTCTATGTTAAACACCATTTCCCTAAAAACACTGTAAATTCCCTCCCCCATTCTAAAATCCATAAGAACTGAGAATGGTTGCCCCAATTGCCATGGATGTGAGACCTATCTCTACACCCCATTTAGACCTGGACCACCTCCCCCTGGCTGATAGGGATTTCCAGATAAAGGACACCTCTATCCATGAATCCCCGCTCAAAGCATATTGCCAAAGTAGGGATAGATACTTGAACCAGGCTGATCAAATTGGACTGTGGGAGTCCAATTTTCCTAAGTACCAGTTCCCCAGAGTTCACATTTTCCCATAAATTGTAAAGTATTGTCATGCCAATTACATTCCCAGTCAAAGAGTAGTCATGTCCCCAAACCAGCCTATACCTTTCACCATCACTGATGAGTCTATAAATGAGATGCTACAACTCCAGCCTGGCCAAAACCTGACTCCCCTCTCCATTGGAGACCTCTTGGACTTATATCCCAAACTCAACCCTACAAGATTGGCCCAAATAATCCAAACCTTCATCGTGGAAGAAAAATATACCCCCAAAGACCCCCCCCATATGTAGCAAATTTCTTTTCTCCTTGGGGCAAAAGTATTGTGGATATGATATCTAGTGTCCTGGGTTATACCACTAGTGAATATATTGATGAGATTATTTTAGCCTTCATGTCCATATACACTCCAAGGAAGCCTCCTGCTATCATATATGACTATACTCAGTACATAGCTGACAGAATGCATGAACAGTTCCTCGGAATGAGTAATGAGAGAGTCTTCAAATACTCCTTAGTCGTGTATCACCTTTTCCTATATTACTAGTCAAACAAGTTCCCACTTACCTTGCAAAAATTGGACACCAAGTGCCGACCAAGATCAGTTATCTTCTGGACCCCATTGATTCATCAACATCCCTTCCCCTATTCATATAATGAGTTCATAGATTCCTTTGTCCACCCTATGATGACCATTCTCAATGGAACTCCTCCACCAAGAATCAGTCCTGAGATTAGGAGAGTCCTTCATCTAAACATCAACCATCAGGTGGGAGATTGGTACTTGTACCAAAACCACACTAAGATAAGGATTTATGGCTGTGAGTTGGCCCCATACAAACTACCTAAATACCTCCCAATGAGGTTATTTGCTCTGGAGTACTACAGGCAGATAATAAATTCAGATGAGGTAAACTTTGTTAAAGCCAAAAACAAAGCCCAGCTCAAGATCAAAGACCAAGTAGGTCCATTTATTTGTAATAGCAGAGAAGCTAGAAAGGAGGCAGACCTAATCCTTCAGAGATTAAAACTAAAACAGATCTTCATATGGAGATATGATCCCTTGGATTTCATCTACAAAAGAAGGCAAAAAAACAAGATGGCTCCCTATATTCATCACCGCATCCCTGAGATAGAAAAGTATGCCAACCAATTGCAATAGGTGGAAAACACTTTAGAGGACATGGATAGTATTGAAGTTGCTGTGGAAAACACATTAATAAATTTGGAAAAGCAAATTGATGAGGATTATTTCCTGCAGGTGCTAGAACAGTCAGATAGGCTAAAACCATCAGATAGGTCAGATCAGTCCACTAGGACAGAACCATCAAAAGAACCAGCAACTAGTTCTAGTGCACATCCAGTCATGCAAACTCCTCAGAATGAGGAGAAGGTCCCAAAAAGAAACAGAGAAGGGGCTTCCACTTCAGGAATGCCCACTTCTGATGTACAACAAGAGTCAAACAAAAGGAAAAAGCACAATCCAACTTCTGAGCAAGAGTTCACTCATGACTGAGCTGAGGTCACCAACACAGAAGTTGAAATAAGTAGGCCCACCACTCCATTTGGGAGTATGCAAGAGCCCTCTACATCACAGTCTCAAATGTTGATGAGGCAGCAAAGTGTTGTGGTATCCTCCTTTAGGATGCATTCAGATAAAGATCAAGATATTAAGGAGAAATACAAAGAAATCAAGGCTAGAAATGAGAGGCTTAAAGCCCAAACATATGCACAATATATGAAAATGACCACTACCAATCAAGCAAGGATAATGTATGCCTTTGATGTCAAAGAGGGGAAAATTTAGATGACCTTCACCAAGACAACCACTCAGCAGCCAAGAACAACATCAGATTTTAAGAAAGTATATTTTGAAGTACTGGCAAGGGATATTCATCCCATTCACCAGATTGAACTGCATAAGCAAACAAGGCAGATGATATACTCCACACTAACAGGGAAGGCCATTTCTACCCACCAATTACAGAATTCCCTGAACAATTTATCATCCCAATTCCAGTTCGAGAAGGCCTCCTCACAGGCTATGGATAATAGAATCAAGTCCTTAGAGGACTTAGTGATTGAATTGGGACACGATCCCAAAGATGTAAAAGCTACAGAACATCTAATTAAGAAGAAAAATGATGACATTATTGCACTCAAGAAGCAGCTAAAGATACCCCAGCTAAATCACCCACAGACACAGGAAGTCCTAGAAGCACAACAAGGACATGAATAGCTCATGGACTTGGTTCTGAAGCTAAACGATCAACACAAGGAGACAAAGAAGGAGTTGGACACTTTAATTTAGTCGAAGCAAAGTGACTTGGCCACAACTTCTAGAACTATCATCCCCACTGTATCCACAACAGTTCCTTCCACACTGACAATATCACTGGCACCCACAGCTCCACCTGCCACAACATTGTCAGTAACTGTAGAATCTACAACAACAACAGGAACTTCAACAGAAAAAGTAGTAGAAATGGTGAAGGCCATGGAAGATATGTCTATCTAGGCTACAGAGCTAAAGAGATTAAAGGAAAAAGTGGCAAGTTTGGAAACTGACTGCAAACTTCCCCAACTCCAGCAGAAAGAAGAAACACAGAAGGTCTAGAGAATAAGTGAAAGAATCAAAATCCTAGAGAAGGATTTAACATTACAACAACCTCTAGGGCAAACCAAAGAAATGCTTTGGGCCAATATCATATACTCTATCAATGATATTTTGCCATCAATTTAGGTTATATTTGAGCAGACAAAATTAGTGAAGATAGCCACTGAAGCTATCCAAAAAGTGAAGGAAGAATTGGGAGATAAACCAGAGGATGCAAATCGACTCATCCACTTCCTAAACAGAAAGAATAGATATGAGCTCCAAGAGCTTAACATAGAAGACATGACTAAAGCAATTCTGGATATTAGAAAGGTTCTTTCCAAAAGAAACCTCATGCACAACTTAGAAGAGAAGTGCCACAACATGCAAGTAGCCATTGACAGGTTCATGGCTAAGTTTCAGATTTTAAGGGACAAAGGTCTTCCCAGTCCCATGGTCATCAATGACAAACTCATGAACCAGTTGGACTATAGTGATAGACTCAGGAAATTGGCTAAGGAACAAGCCAGCTCTTCGGCTATTAAAGCTTTGCCAACATGCAAAGTATTATATGATACATTTGAGAACTTTTTTTCATAGAGCATGAAGTGAAACAATTGTTTCTCACCAAACCAAATTTTGCAAAATACATAGAGGCAGATGAAATCTACAGAAGAATAGTAAAAATAAAGTTACCTAATGCAGAATGGGGGGGAAAAATGACAGATTTACTATGACAAATTTACATGAGAAAGTTACTGCATAGTAAATCTGAAGACAGCCAGTGAAACAGGTAAAAGCAGAGCAGCGGGATCAAATAGTATCATTTAAAAGATAAAAGGAAAGAAGATTCCAGCATAGAAGTGCTACAAATATTAGCCAACTTAAAGGGCTCCAACTCAACAGAAACAGCCAGCAACACCATAATAAGAGGGACAACATGAAGCAGTTTAACATCTGTCTCTATCTTCATGCAAGAATATATTTTAATTCCCTAGATTAAATCTCAAGTTGTTTTGAGATATTTTGTAAATATTTTTGTATAAATACTTCACATTTCGAAGTATGTAGGGTGGATTCCAAGACATTTCTATAGACTTTTTCTCTCAAATCATAGTTCTATTGTATCAATGACTGGATTGGCTTGCCGAATCAAGGAATAAAGATTAGATATTTTATAGGATTCTTGTGTAAAGCAAAATACAAATAAGTATTCTCTCATGTTCACTGTCGTTTTTCCTTATGTTTTTTCCATAATCTTATTTGTTTCTCTAAAATCTAAATGTATCACAAGGAATGATATTTCAGAAAGTGCATGAATGCACTCTGTCTTGACTGTTTTACATTCTGAATGTTTTCTCCTAAACTATCTTAGCTAGGGAATTCTTAACTGCTCCTTAGCTTCCGTAGTTTCTCCTTTGGTCTATAGCAAAGGATTCTTAATTGCCCTTTGTTCAAGATCACCCTCTATTCTTCATTATAATCCCAGTCCAAGGGTTCTTAAGTTCCCTTTCACCCTGGTTAGAATCATTTCACCCATTTGGCCTAAAGATTTGCATTTTGCTTTGCTAGCTTGCCCTGTGAACATTCCCTTTAATGATCTAATCCAGTTATGCTATCCATTTATTGACTCCATAGCCCAATGGCTTGAAGACCTAGCTCTATCCATCTACTCCAAGACTTCCACCACCCTACCTTCAATCCAAAATTAAAACCCCATGAACACTAAGAACTAGCCTAAAATCCCATAAAAACAAAGCTAAATTATAAAGAGAGAGCCCTCTATGGACTTAGGTTTGCTAGAACCTAAGCCTAAAATATTGGTTTGTGGTTACCTCAGATACTTCCTTCTTTTGATAACTTCTAGGGAAAACTTCTGAGTGATAACACCCGACACAATGACTTAATTGAGGTACATGCCCCCCAAGCTTCATTTTAGTCAACTAGGTGAATGGAATGAAGGTTCACTTGCGAGATCTTGGAAAGACTCAACTAGGATTTTACGAGATCTTAATCAAAGATTCGATTTGGAAAAGGGAGTTGTTTCATTTTTTAATGAGGTTGACACATTAAAAGAACTATCCTCATGACCCTTGTTTCATTGTTTAACGAGCTCGACACAAGACAAGGAACTATACTCAGGTTTTTTGTTTCCTTTTTTTTTAACGAGGTTGACACAAGACAAGGAACTCTCCTCATACTCCTTGTTTCATTTTTTAACAAGGTTGACACAAGACAAGGAACTCTCCTCATACTCTTTGTTTCATTTTGTAATGTGGTTGACACAAGACAAGGAACTCTCCTCATTTATGTTCATGGACCAGACGAGAACATGGCTCCTAAGAGATCCTCACTAGATGGAAGAAGCATGCTCCGAGAGGAATATATGTCATTTGGTACCAAATACAGATCGGGTTCCAATGCTCCCAGTACATAATGTACTATACCATTTGTGTGATCATCAAAAAATGCGGAGACGGAATGGGTAGCCACATAATTGACCTGTGGTAGGGAAGGTACTGCTTGCAAACAAGAGTCAATAGGGAATGATGGTTGCAAAGGAGGCACCTGGTGACCAATGAAAGACAATTGATCAATTGTCATAATTCTTCCTTCGTGCAGAAAACAAACCACACAAAAAAGCAAAGAAACAAGGGCTCCCATGACATAAACATAGTCGCGTCAAGGAGAATATCGAAATCTAAAAGACCTTAAACTACCATCACATCTATATAGACGGTCTTTCCTCCCAAAGTAACAGGGAAATTCAGAAGGATCCCTAAGGGTTGACTGGTTCCTCCGTTGAAAGCCAATAGATTCTGGGGATAGGCATAAGCTCTGGGGATAGGCATAAGCTCTGGGGAGCCCAAAGCTTGCCAAGTAGTGGAAGACATGATGCTAACAGATGCACCTTCATCCAAGAAAGTTCCAGGTACTACCACATTATAGGCTTGTACTATGATCTGGAAAGTCACATAAGATGGGAGGCGGAAAATAATCAAGTGAATCCAATCAAAAGAAACGACATAACTACTTGGTGGGGGTATCATATGATTGCCCCCATGCTTGACAGGAATAGAAGAAGGAATCCCCTGAACAGTCGAGACAAGAGGGTCACTCTTTAATTCATGTGAATCTGACGAGATGAGAAGAACATGAGCAGTATGATCACCACACTCTTCTAGGATAGAGTGAGAAACTGGTGGTGAAACCAAGTCAACAATCTTTCCAACCAATAGTTGGTTGGGAACTGACACAAGAGAGTCAGGTTCAGGAAGTGCAGGATGGGAAAGAGATGAATCCAAGTCCATCTCTTTACCAACTGGGGGAGGGTTAGAAGAAATCCTCTAATAACCAACAGGAAGTTGGGGTTGAGGAGCTGTAAGGTTTTCCAAAACTTTGGAAGCTTTATACATAGGGGACAAAGGTGAAGAAGATGCTCTCCTTCACATAACCTACAGGGAAATCTAATCTTCCCTTTCTTACCATTGTGAGCCAAGAGTGTATCATTGACATCATCTCCAGAGGTCAATGGGGAGGGTCGATCCGGATTTTGAGACAATACCTCCAAGACTCTGGGAATGCCAGGACAGTCTCGAAGGAGATGGTCACCCTTACACAACCTGCAAGGGAACTTGACCTTCCTGTTAGAAAATTATATATTACGGAGCAATGGAACACATAAAATATTGTAGAAATATAAACACAGAAAACACATAAAACAAGAGAGACACATATATACGTGGTTCACCCAGTTTGGACTACGTCCACCCCAAACAGTCAGTCCTTCCTTTGTATTATCCAACAAAATGAAGAGACACAACCTACAACAAATCCGTTGTAATATCCTCTATTTTCTCTCACAGCCTCACCTCTCTGTTTCTCACTCACACATAGAATACACATCTATTACACAACCTCAAATAAAATGCCCTCATACAAAGAGAGGGGTTGCCTTCTAGGGAAAAAAACCCTAAACTAAACATAATTTCTACCGTCAGATCATCTGCCTAATGAGTAACCCAGATTGACTAGAAATTACTATGCTTTTATAAGGCAAATTTACATCTGTTTTTAGCTTCGGGGGTGCTACCCCCGAGCCCCTGTCGGGGGACCGCTGGCCCCCGGACCCCCCAGCCAAGGGGGATCGACCCCCCCAGACAAGTCCCCCCCACACCCCCCCGTGTGGAGGGGTGTACAAACTTCCTAGGGTATACATCCAGCTGAAACAAAGACCTCTGAACAATCATGCTCCACACACAACAATCTCCCACTTGGAGAATGATTGTAGCAACTCCATCGCTGCTTCATTTGCTGGACAATGACTCCTCTTTTGGAACTGGCTGTTTATCGTCTTCATCGTCATCCTTGAAGACCAATTGAGATTGAGCATGTTCTCAGTTTCTCCCTGGTTACAACTTTTGTTAGCATATTTGCAGGATTCTGGCTAGTGTGTATCTTTTCCAGCTTCAATTGTCCATCTTCCAACACTGATCATATAAAATGGTACTTGAGCTATATGTGTTTAGTCCTGGAATAAAATGCTGAGTTCTTTGCAAGATGAATGGCACTTTGGCTATCATTGTATAATGTGCCCTTATCATGCTCCTTACCTAATTCACCCATAAAACTTTGTAACCAAATCATTTCTTTACTAGCCTCTGTAGCAGCAACATACTCTGCTTCTGTTGTTGAAAGTGCAACAACACTTTGGATTTTTGAAACCCAACTGATAGCTGTTCCTCCAACAGTAAATACATATCCTATAGTGCTCCTCCTGTTATCTCTGTCACCTGCCATATCTGCATCAACATATCCCTATAGGGAAATGTTTGAACCACCAAAGCATAATGCTTGATTTGTGGTACCTTTCAAATATTTGAGAATCCATTTCACTGCCATCCAATGTTCCTTTCCTGGATTGTTCATGTACCTGCTTACAACTCCCACTGCATGTGCAATGTCAGGCCTTGTGCAGACCATTGCATACATTAAGCTTCCAACTGCTGATGCATATGGAACTTTAGACATATAATCCATGTCTTCTTGGGTCTTTGGGCACATTTCCTTACTAAGTTTGAAATGGCTAGCAAAAGGTGTACTAACTGGTTTTCATTGTGCATATTAAATCTTTTCAACACCTTTTGTATGTACTCATTCTGAGACAATGTTAATTTGCGATTTTTCCTGTCTCTAGTTATTCTCATACCAAGGATTTGTTTTGCAGCTCCCAAATCCTTCATTGCAAAGGAATTTGCCAATTTTCTTTTGAGCACATTTATTTCCTGCATGTTAGATCCTGCAACAAGCATGTCATCTACATACAATAACAATATAATATAGCTTCCATCATTTTGCTTTTTCAGATAAACACAATGATAAGAGTGACATTCAGTATAACCTTGTTCAGACATAAACTTGTCAAATTTTAGATACCACTGCCTTGGAGCCTGTTTTAAGCCATACAAGCTCTTCTTCAACCTGCACACAAGTTTTTCCTTCCCTTTCACTTCATATCCTTGTGGCTGCTGCATATATATCTCTTCCTCCAAATCCCCATGGAGAAAGGTTGTCTTTACATCTAACTGCTCAAGATGCAAATCTTCAGCTGCTACAAGACTCAAAATAGTTCTGATTGAAGTCATTTTAACAACAGGAGAAAATATTTCATCAAAATCAATACCTTCCTTCTGTGCAAACCCCTTCACCACAAGTCTAGCTTTGTACCTCTGTTTTCCTCCATCTTCTTCCTTCAACCTGTAAACCCATTTATTCTTCAATGTAGTTTTTCCTGCAGGCAACCTGACTAAATCCCAAGTCTGGTTATGCATTAAGGAGTCCATCTCTTCTTCCATGGCTACCTCCCACTTCTTCCTGCTTTCAACCTGCCTTGCTTCTTCATAACATTTGGGTTCACCGGAATCAGTCAACAATAAATAATATAATGAAGGAGAGTATCGTTCAGGGGGTCTACTTATCCTAGTAGATCTTCTAACACCACTTTCAAGTGTTTGGGGTGCTTGTTGTAGTTGTGATGGTTGTTGTTGTTGTGGTTGTTGATTATTATTATTTTCAGGCACCTTTACTTTTTCAGTGATTTCATCAAGAATTGCATATTCCTTGTTTTCCTTTTCTTGTTTCTTTTCCTGTAACTGATTCTTATACAAGACCTTTTCATTGAATATTACATCTCTGCTCCTAATGATTTTGTGATTTTCATAATCATATAACCGATAACCAAAATCATTAACACCATATCCAATAAAGGTACATTTCTTTGACTTTGCTTCAAGCTTTGTTCTATTTTCTTTATCAATATGGACAAAGGCCTCACAACCAAAAGGCTTTAAAATAGAGTAGTTTACCTTTTTACCTGTCCATGCTTCCTCTGGAACACCGCCATCCAAGGAACTTGAAGGCCCTCTGTTTATTAGATAAACAGCAGTATCTACAGCATCTGCCCAAAACTGTAAAGGCAATCCTGCATG
>APFE031450942.1:16265-46653 GCA_000404065.3 Pinus taeda
CTAAAATATTACAGAAATATAAACACAGAAAACGCACAAAACAAGAGAGACACAGATATACGTGGTTCACCCAGTTTGGGCTACGTCCACCTCGAACAGCCAGTCCTTCCTTTCTCGAACAGCCAGTCCTTCCTTTCTATTATCCAGCAAAATGAAGAGACACAACCTACAACAAATCCGTTGTAATATCCTCTGTTTTCTCTCACAGCCTCACCTCTCTGTTTTTCGCTCACGCCGAATACACATCTATCTCACCGCCTCAAATACAATGCCCTCATACAAAGAGAGGGGTTGCCTTCTAGGGAAAAAAACCCTAAACTAAACATAAGTTCTCACCTCGATCTCATCTTGCCTATATGAACGGCCCAGATTGACTAGAAAATTACTGACCTTTTTTACAAGCAAAGTTTACATATGATGTTTTAGGCTTCGGGGCGCTGCCCCCCGAGCCCCGCGAGGGACCGCTGGCCCCGGAACCCCCGAGCGTGGGGGATCGGCCCCCCGGACCCCCGTGGGGGGGGACAAGTCCGCCCCCCCCCCCCCCGCTTGAGGGGTGTACAAAACTTCCTGGGGTATACATCCGGCTGAAACAAAGACCTTTGAACAATCATGCTCCACACACAACAAAATGAGATAATGTCGCTGAAGTGTCGAGAAGAAGATGTCCCCGACAATGGCACCAAAAAATGTTGTTGCTCAGATTGTACAGGTACGGTGCAACAACAACTCGGGTCGAGGGCTGTCACCCTGATCCTCGACCTCTTTGTTCTAGCTATCTCCCAACAACATGCTATGGGGGGTAGTCCCTATGAAGGATAGAAATGCAAGCAACCAAAAAGTCTGGGAGACACAATTGAATGGCTAACCACTTGGTTGATTTAGCAAGCATTATATATTAGACTAGAATTAAATGTGAGACCAATGTCTTATGGAGTCAATTTCTTGCCTTAGATAAATTAAGGACCAAATAACCAGATGAACAAATGTTGCCTGAAACCTTAACTATCCTCTATGTTATGAAAATCCTACACGTTAGGTGAAATGAAAAACATCGGTTGTTTTTAAGTTAGATACCTTTATAAATGTAACCATCCTCTTAACTATTTTGGAACTAGTCTCTAGAGTAGGTTGTGGTATAGAATCCAACAAGAAGCAAACAA
Source organism: Pinus taeda (assembly GCA_000404065.3). NCBI lineage: Eukaryota > Viridiplantae > Streptophyta > Pinopsida > Pinales > Pinaceae > Pinus > Pinus taeda. The sequence goes on from APFE031450942.1 coordinate 17,426, forward strand.
ATACTTGATTAATGATAACTCCCCCTGTGTTCTAACCACCCGATGCCTTTGGTGTTGTAGAGATTATGAAGGACAACTGCAAAGTCATTGTGTTAACCACTAGAGAGGTGATATGCTCCTCAAGCTAGATTAGAAAGGATGGCCATAAATGTCTATCAACCAAGCTTATGCTTGGAGGTAAGTTATTAGATGCAAGACTAGCTTAGAATGGTAAGCAAGGTGAATGAGCGATTCTTAAGGTAAGATTGTTTAATTGTTCTTTGAGTACTTAGTTATGATTTTCTCTTAAGTTATATCAACAAGTACTTATCAATGAGATACAATCTTAACCACAAGAAAATGTGCCAAGTTATCAAGTGTCAATGAGAGATATAAATGCCCACATACAATTATTCAATAATCACAAGATGTATGCTCTAAGATTTCCAAGGATTATCAATAACCATAAACCAATGATGTCAAAAGAGAGCAAGATCGCTTATCCACTTAGAACACTAATCCAATGATTTTCAATACTATGCCAATCAATTATAAGGATGCCAAAATATTGTAACTTGATCACAACCAATTAGATTCTTAAAGGCTCAAGATCACAAATTTCTCAATGATGTACAATTAAAACATTTACTTTAATGCCAGTTTGATTAAAGACAATTAGATTTTAGAAAGACAATTGATGTAACATAAACCACTTCAACAATATATCATTATATTTAAGTGCTTTAGAGAGAGATTCTTATGTGCAAATTGAATTTTATGGAACTCGCAAGACAAAAGAATGTTAGTATCTTAGCATAAATAAACAAATATTTTCCACAATAAATTATTAGAGCATGAGGAAATGGAAAGCCAATGATCATTAACGTTTCAAATTTATCCAAATGAGCAATAATCAAACCTTTATGAAAACAATGAGCTAATCAATGAATTATAATACATCAAATAAACCCAAATTTCTCAAATCTTTAAGAGCACTTAAAATGCAAAGTGTGAATATATTTAATGTACTTAGCCTCTTTAGGACACCATTGCCACTGTTAGGATCAGATTTCAATTATGTTATTACAGTCCTTAAACTTTATGAAATATGCCAAATAAATAGATGTCTAATTTACACAAATGCCTTATCGATGTGTTAGGAACGCTACTAATGAATTTTATGGCATTTTTATGATAATTTTGTCACTGATTTATATTAGAATTACGTAAGTAACACAGAATTACGTAAGTAACACAGAGATGGCAGTATGAGAAAGTGTAAATCTTTCCCAAGAGACAAGTTCCCAACACATGCAATGATTAGCTTATGAAACTAGAGAACTCGCTAGATGATTTTAGGGAATTCACATTTAATTTTTACCATTGTTATGAATTAGTTATCTTGTTGTATGACATTTTATAGTGAATTACTCGTGTGTTTGAGGTTTTAGTGAGGTTTGGGTGGAGCAGGAGCGAGGGAGCGGCTAGGGTTTGAGGGTTTCTGAGGAATTTTCCCCATGGATGAGTGCAGAGGAGGGATCTCCTCTCCCTCCTACAAGGAGGCGGTGGCCAACAAGTACAAGAAACCTCCGGAGAGAGGCAGAGATAATGCTGAATAAGGTAGAAGAAACGGGGAAAAGGAAATAGACGGTTCCATTTCGAAGGAGAATGATAGCACAAAAGACAAGGAGGAAAATGACAAAAAACAGGGAACAACAAAAAAAAAACAGAAGAGACCGTGCAAACCCAAGGCTGAAATCACTCCTAAAGTAGTATTAAATAATCCAGAGCTGCAGGCGCACAGGGAGCACATGCAGACTTATGCAATCATATGCAAATTCATGGGGCTATGTCCAACTGAAAAAGCGTTACAAACTTGGATCATATACCACTGGAAGCCTAAAGGAAGCATTGATCTTCATCTAGGGTCCAAGGGTTTCTTCACTGTAGTGTTCACCAACATTGAGGATTAAGACAGAGTGTTTGAAGGCGGGCCCTAATTCTACGCAGCAGCAGGACTCTATATGAGGCCATGGAGAATGAATTTCGTTCCGTAGAGGGAAACTTTTACTTCAGTCCCGGTTTGGGTAAGACTATATTCTCTACCTCTTGATTATTGGCAAACAAAATCGCTAGCTGCCATAGGCAATAAATTAGGAATGTTTGTCAAAGCTACTGAAGCCACAAGGAGGGGAAAGTATACCTCCTTTGCAAGGATCTGTGTGGAGATGGACCTATCTGGAGCTCTTCCAAATGAAGTTATCTTGGAGGTTTTTGATGAGGAATGGGTGCAAACAGTAGACTACAAGCATATTCCATTCAAATGCCGTAGATGCCATGAACACGGGCACCTTCTAAGAGACTGCCCTCTCACTAAAGTAGAAATCAAAGGAAATACTAACACAACGAAAGACACAGACAATTTTCACAAAGTAGTTCATAAAGGAAAAAGTGGCAAAAAAGGGCCAAAGCAAAACCAAGCGGGAGGGAAAAAGGTTAGTCAAAATCAGTTCCAAGTTCTTGAAGAGAATGAAGAGATAGCAGAAGAAGATCAAGTAATGAAGGAAGGTTATGAGTAGAGGGACAAGGAAGAAAATAATGACCATACACAGCAAAATGAAAAACAGAAAGGAAACATGATGAGTGATTCAGAACTAGAAATGGATCAGGAAATGAACCAGAGTGAGATGGAAACGGAAGACAATGAGCTACAGGAGATTCTTGACAGAGAACACCTAGATTTAGAAGGGTTCTTGAATCAGGGAACTACGAGCAAGGTAGAATCATTACCACATGAAGAGATCAAGAGAATACAACAGTTATTCCTATGGAAAACTCAGGCCAAAGGGTTTAGAGGAAGTAAACAACACTGAAAGACAGAGCAATGAAGGAGGGAAAGCAGTGAAAACGACTCCAGGGTTAGCACCAAGAAATCCCAAAAAAAAAGAGGCAGGAAAAAGCAGAACGAGCTCTTGATGGAATGTGGCAAGCTCATGGTAAACTCAGGTAAGATGAAAGATCTAACCAGTTACTCCTTCACCAATTATTAATTATGAAGTTCACAACTTGGAATATTAGAGGTCTCGGCAGCAAGAGAAAACAGAGAATGTTGAATAACAGAATGCTGTAAGGATTCTGGACACCACATATCTCCACAATGGTATGATATTGTCCACTTTGGGCCTAAGCCCTCATGAATTTGCTTTTGGACTTACCCCAAAAGGCCTCATACCAATGGAGATATTTGTCCATCCTTATATACCCATGATCCTCCCCACTTCTAGTCAATGTGGGACTTTGGTCGTATACCCAACAATCCTCCCCTCGAACAAAGGCCCATCAAGCCTCCCCTCAAACGATTATCCATCTGTCCACTCTCTGCCAACCAGGATTCTCCGCTCCAATGTGTTGGAAGCACACGCCTTACATGGAACATCACCTGCTCGAGAGCTTGCTCTATCCCAGGTCAACTCCTCTTCACCGTTTTGGGACCAGGACACGTCCATGAAGAATCCGGAGCACACCGCCTGTCTAACCGAGCTCATCCACGGATCTCATCGTGATATTACCGGGGCCCACCACCTTCGTTCGGCATTCCGAGGAATCATCCACTTGGCTAACTTCGGGGCATGGCTCCGATACCACTTGTAAAGACTCTGGACACCACATATCTCCACAATGGTATGATATTGTCCACTTTGGGCCTAAGCCCTCATGGATTTGCTTTTGGACTTACCCCAAAAGGCCTCATACCAATGGAGATATTTGTCCATCCTTATATACCCATGATCCTCCCCACTTCTATTCAATGTGGGACTTTGGTCGTATACCCAACAAATGCAGCAAGCAGCATCGGATATAATTTTTGTCCAAGAAATGAAATGCTATATTCAAAAGTTAAGACAAATCCATAGTAAATGGCTTAGCAGATTTGAGTTTCTGGAAGTTAAAGCTGAAAACACAGCAAGGGGTATCCTCACTCTCTGGAATCCCCAAAAGATTAGAATAATTGATGCGGAGGCATAAAGGAACTATTTATCAGTAGTCATACAACCTGTAGGAGATAGGGATACTTATCTAGTCACGAATGTTTATGGCCCCCAAAGGCTAGATGACAAAATTCGATTTATAGATTCCTTGGTGGATCTTTGGGCCAGGCATGTAGGGTTACCTTGGGTCATAGGAGGAGACTTCAATATGATCAGATCGCTCTCGGAGAAAAAAGGAGGTACAAGAGCTTTAAATAAAGATTCCTCAACCTTCCAAATCTTTTCAGAAAGCATGAAGCTTGTTGACATTGAGACAAACAATTGCTTCTGCACATGGAATAACAAAAGAGGAGGGGACTCCCAGGTAGGCTTCAAGTTAGATAGATTCAAGATCTCTGAAGATGCCATGCTTTTAGACAAGGAAATAATGGCAGAAATTCTACCTTATGGAGGCTCAGATCACTAGCTAGTTCAAATGGAGATCAAAGGCATAGGCACCGCAAGAAACCGACCTTTTAGATTTGAAAATATCTAGCTTTCACACCCAGATTTTAACAGCAACATAGAAAAATGGTGGGCGAAAGATTTGCAGATTCATGGATCTACATTGTTCTTGCTTCACAAAAGATTAAAGCACATTAAAATGAAACTAAAAGACTAGAACATGAATGAATTTGGAAATATTTTTGCAGGTAAGAAATCGGTTGAAAACAAAATTCTGGAGCTCAACCAAGCTTTGATCAAGGATGGATTTGATAAAATAAAAAATGATCAGGTAGAGAAACATCAACTAGAATGGGAAAAGTTGTGCAAACAAGAAGAAATTTTTTGGAAACAAAAATCAAGAGTTCGATGGCTAAAGGAGGGAGAGCGCAACACTAAATTTTTCCACTGTTCCGCCATTGCTAACAGAACTCACAACAGAATATCTTCAATCAAGGACGAGGACGGGCATATTCACCAATCCCATGAGGATATAGAAGCTGTGTTGGTTAGACACTTCAAAGGTATTGCTCAGGAAAATGTCTTAGTAAGAGAACGTTTCATCAAGGACTTTACTAAACATATCCCTAAGCTGGTATCCAGAGAGGACAACTGTAATTTAAACATACCAGTATCTGAAAAGGAGGTCAATGAGGTACTCAAGGAAATGCAAAATGGCAAAGCTCCAGGTCCAGATGGATTCAATGTGGATTTCTTCAAAGTTTGTTGGAATATTGTCAAAGAGGATATCGTAAGGGTTGTTGAAGATTCTAGGCTAAGTAGAACTATTTTGAAAGCTCTCAACACCTCCTTCATTTCCCTAATTCCAAAACAGGATAATGCACAAATGCCAGAGAGGTACAGGCCCATAGCCTTATGCACTGTAGTCTAAAAGATAATTTCCAAGGTGGTAGCCAACAAACTCAAACCTTTGCTGCCTACGCTAGTCTCGGGGGAAAAATCTAGGTACGTGGAAGGCAGAAAAATCCTAGATAACATCATTCAAGCTCACGAAGTGGTGCACTCGCTAACTAGCAAAAGGAAAGTGGGATTGTTAATGCAATTGGACATAGCCAAAGCTTATGATAAAGTAAATTAGACATATATCAAGAAGGTGCTCAGCGCATTTGGTTTTGATCATAATTGGATCAGATGGGTCATGGCCCTGGTGACTTCCTCCAGCTTCTCAATTTAGTTAATGGCTCTCCCTCTGAAATTTTTCTTCCTTCTAGAGGACTCAGACAGGGTAATCCACTCTCTCCTTTTCTTTTCATCCTCATGATGGAAGGTAATGGGCAAAATTCAAGGACTCCAACTATCGAAGAATGGTCAAGTTCTGACCCATCAACAATTTGTAGATGATACCATGTTACAGGGAATCCCCACAGTCAAGGAAGCACTTGCTTACAAACAAATATTGAATGACTTTGCAGTGGAAACAAGTATGGAGGTCAATCTTTCCAAATCAAATTTTTTTTTCTTTAACACCCACATTACCATTCAGAGGAATATCTCCAGAATCCTTGGCTTTCAAAGAGAATCCCTCCCCTCTAAGTATTTGGGAGTTCCTCTAACAGCCAAACCTATGCATAAGAGCATTTGGGAACCATTAATCATCAAGATGCAAGATAAGGTCAGAAAATGGACATTCAGGTCTTTAAATATGGCTAGTAGACTGGTCCTAACAAAGGTCGTGCTCCAAGCTATCCCTATCTTTATGCTATCAACTCTCCCAGTTCCAAAAGGAGTCTTACAGCAATTTAGAAATATACAAAGAGATTTTCTTTGGGGCAAGGAGGAACCCAGGAAAAAATGGGCTTTAGTGTCATGGGAAAAGATATGAAAACCTAAGAACCAAGGAGGCCTAAGATAAGATGATCCAGAGATTCTCAATAAGGTTCTTGGGGCCAAGCTTTGGTGGTGGTGGGTTAGGGGTCCTAAGGCTCAATGGGCAAGCACCTGGAAGGAAAAATATGCCAGCTCTTGGAATTTTTCTGAGCTAATAAGAATAACTGGAAATATAAAGGGCTCTCCCATATGGAACAAGGCCTGGGAGAACAGAGGGGTGGTTCAAAAAAATAATTTCTGGGAAATCAGAGATGGAGATCTTGCACTATTCTGGAAGGATAAATGGCAACAAGAACCAGCACTCTTGAAAGAGGAATTTATGGGCCTCAAGCAAGAGACAGACAACCAAGATTTAGTAAAAGTTAAGGACTTTTGGGATCATGCTCGCAACACCGGAAAATGGAGAACCTAGAAGAAAATAGATGGTAGAGAGGGCAGTACCCTCAACAGGAGAGCAAATAACCTAAAGTGGATGTTGGATAAGAGGATGATTCTTGTCACTGAAGGACAAGATCAACTCAGATGGGGTAACAAAAAAGAGGGAAACTTCAATATTAAGGAAGCAAAAGGTATTCTCCTAGGGCTGGAATCCCAAGCTCCAGTGAGAATTTGGCAGAAGCTATGGAGGAGCAAAAGTTGTATGAAGATCAAACTCTTTATGTGGCTGGTTCACCACAGGAAAATCCTAACCTGGGACAATATTAGAAAGAAGGGCATGCTGGGACCCTCCAGATGCCGGCTTTGTGAAGCACAAGAGGAGACAATAGAACATCTTCTCAACAGTTGCATTCTCACCTCAGGGTTATGGGATTTTTTTGCCACCCTCTTCAAGCAGTCTGATAGAGACAAAGACAGTATAACCAACACCCTAAACAATTGGAGGAATAATGTTTCGGATAATGAAGTTCTTAACTTGGCTTGGGCTCTCTTGCCAAGTTTCATAATATGGAATGTGTGGAAAGAAAGAAACAAAATAATTTTCAAAGAAGAAAAGAATTCCTCTCTTCGCCTGCTGGAGCATATCTTGTAACAGTTAAAAGAGACAGTAAGAACAACAGTTAGGGATCTCCCCAAAAATCCTCCCTCAAAAACAGAGTTGGAAATACTCAAGCAGTTAGACATGTAGGGGCTCATTCCACAAGGTATGGATAGGAAAATAGACATGAAGGAAAAGGTTAAAGAATTCTGGAACCCCCCTTGGAAGGCTTTTTGAAATATAACATCGATGAGGCATCAAAAGGTAACCCGGGAATAGCGGGCTTTGGAGGCGTTCTTCGAGATGAAAATGGAAACATCATCTCCCTTTTCCATTTTCATTTAGGAAAATCCACCAACAACATGGCAGAACTCATGGCATTGGAGCAATGCTTAGAACTTCTGAAATAAGAAAACTACCAAAATGTGATAATAGAAGCTGACTCAGAGTTATTCATCAACGCAGCCAAGAAAATTAGCCATGGAATAGGGCCATAAAAAGTTACAATACACTGGAGGTTAACAAGGGTGCTCCATAAAATTCAAGTTCATCTATAGGGACTACGCAGACTTAGATTCATCCATGTCCGTAGAAAGGCCAACAAATTGGCGGACATTCTAGCCAACCAAGGTGTTACCTGCAAGGATAGAAAAATTTTGTTGGGTTGGCTTGCAATGCTACAAAGTGGCCTAGAAGAAATTTGTCATAACCAGGCGAAAGAGGATAAGAGAGTGTATCAGAAAAAAACTAAGGAAAAAAATACGCAATGTGCAGATTGATGCAGGACTCACATTTTTGGTCAGACAAGTCAACAATAGTTAGCTCACCAGGGACGGCCTCAGCAACTATGAGTACCACAACAGTGAAAATACCCGAAGGCGGGAGTTTGGTTCTCATAGTTAGGGGAAAGGATGAGAGGAATATCCGATGGCCCTGCACGGGCGACATCATTTCTCATTTTTTCCAGCGTTGGGAGTTAAAACCGCTTCTAGGGTGGTTTTGGTGCGATCGCACCGCGTTCAAGCGGAAGGCGGTTTCAATTTCGGGGCAGCGATACCATACAACGACTAACACATGGATGAGGGTGGGGAATGAAAATCACCCTCATCGCACATTAAACATCGGTCATTTCAGGCGAGCGATCATCAGCACTGCCGTCTGATCAGTGCAAGCCCAATCAACGATCAGGATGGGGTGTGTTGTTTGGGGGGACCGGGGGATTAAACATATGGCTACTTTTTGGAGCGATAAGCATTTCCACCATCGGATTTAAGTTGGATCATGGATAGTAGTGTTTTTGAGGCAGGATAAAGGTTTGCTGGCACGGGTTTCGGTGGGGAGAGCTCTTGTGCCCTGCGACTCCCGTCGCTTGGTTTTGACAGTACTCAAACGTGAGTGGCAAGCACATTTTGAGGTCAGAGGGCATAGATTCTATAAGACTTTTTCTTTGGTGGCTTTCACCACTCAGTGGGAAGGAAACGTGTATATATTGTAAACTTTTTTTGATTTAATGAAATAGAAGGTATGAGTCTTGCTTCAGTAAAAGAAATTTATCTTGTTGTAGAAAAACAGGGAGATGAGTAAGGGTTTAGAGATCAAACCCTTATGCTCTAGGCCTAGAAGAAACTTGCCCAACTTGCCCAAAATTTTCCAATGACTGGAACACCTGCAAACATCAAAAATTATATCAAATACCTTTGCAAAACACACCAATATTAAGTGCAGAAAATGAAAAATCACCCATAGATGAAAAGAAGGCAAATGAGGGCAAGGGGATGGCTAGAAGAGAGGGCACAAGGCCTAATTAGGCCTACAAAACACAAGGGGATGCCTTAAAGGCCTGCGTTAAAATTAGGGTTTCAGTTAAGGGAATGAGCCCACAAAGGGTTGTCATAGGCCTCATAAGGGATATGGCCTAGGAGAAAATGCCTTTGGAGGCTTATCGCAAGCTTATTGGGCTGCAAATTAGGAGAAAAGGGAGAAAATAGGAGTGGGATGAGGAAAAAGAGGGAGACAAAGGGCTAACAGAGGGTTGGAGGATATGGTCGAGGGGAGGAGAGGGGCTCCCAAGCCTACGACAAGGGAAACTAAAGTAGGTCGAGGCGTCTAGAGGCCTACGACTAGACCTTAAGGCCCTAAAAAGCCCACGACCAGGGAGAAAAAGGTCGAAGGTTAGGGATATAAGGAAAACAAGGGCCATGCTAGGGCTAGAGAGGAAGACATTGGGCCTAGAGGCCTTCAAAAAATGAAACCCTCACCAAATTGTGGCTTTGCTTCAGATCTTCAGTGCTACTGCAAAATTCTTTGATGTTGACCGTGCAAAAATTCTAGAAACTAGATATTACCCTCAAGGGCCTAGATCTAGCTCCAATCCAACAAATCTTCTTGAATCTCACTTGAACAAATACATTGATAAGTATCCAAAATCCCAATATATACAAAAATTGAAAATAAACCCCAAATAGCTACAAACAAGGGTTAAAAAAAATATTTACAAAATTTATTCTACAATTTTTGTTTTTTACAAATTATATACAAATATACAATTATTGAAAGATTTTTTTGGTGATAATGACAATAGCTTGACAAATCAATAAATATGAGCATTGGCGTTTCCCCATTGGTCTACGCGCTCTACTCCCGTGCCCTGCTGCGCTCCTGACCTGCCCCCTGAGCGCGCCTGCGCCTGCGCCTGGCAGCGCTGCTGCTAGGCTGCAGCCTCCTGCTGTTGACCCTCCTTCTGCCCAGGGCCTCTTGCCCTCTCATTCTCTGGGCCTTCTGCCCTCTCCCCCATTGTCCATTGGGGGAGCGCCCCACGCTGCCGATCCAGCCATGGATCCTCCCTTCCAGGACCAGGCAGATCTGGAGAAAGCCTTTGCTTCCCTCATCCCAGAGAACAACTCGGAAAGAATCCGCCCATCAGCCTCAAAGTTTGTCAAAAAGCTTGATGAAATCCCGGAAGTTTTGCTGCCTCCCACCCTTCCAAGGAGAGCTGTTGTGGCCCTTGCTGATCGTGGCCTGGTTGGCCAGTTCACGGGATTATGGCCTTCCCCCCGCACGGTCCAACGTTGGGTTGAAAGGAATTGGAATGCAATGGTCCAAGGCAAGATTGCAATCAGGTTTTGCGGAAGGGGGTTCTTCACCTTCCTCTTCGAATCAATGGAAGACCGTAACCTCATCTTCAGAAATGGTCCCTACTTCATGGACACCAGAGGCCTTTACCTCAACCGATGGACTCCCGACTATCCTGAAATGGATGTTCCCAACGTCGTCCCTGTCTGGGTCCGCCTTCTACATCTGCCTCTCCATTGCTGGGGAGATGAATCTGTGAAAGCCATCGGGAACTTCGTTGGGAAATATATCGACAGATCGGAGCCTAAGGAGAATATGCATGCCTGTGCTCGGATATGCGTTGAAGTGGATCTGGGGAAAGGATTACCGGAGGCAATCAAACTCAAAGTGGATCAGTGGACGCACATCTAGCAAGTGGACTACGAGCAGCTGCCATTCAAGTGCAAGGTATGTCACGAATATGGACATTTTGCTAACAGGTGTAGAAAATCTAAAGCTATAGATAATAACAATGCGGAAGCACCGGAAGAAGCTTGGGAAATTGTCAAGAAGAAAAAATCAAACCCCCCTCCAGGCTCTTCAAAGCCCTCCTCTGAAATCCCTATCCTCTCTTCTCAACCCTCAGGATCTGGCTCTCCCTTCCCTTCCTCCTCCAACCCTTTCTAATCCCTTGGCAACAGAGGATCCCCCATCCATCCCCCCTTCCCTAAGGACCCCGGGACATCCCCCCCCTCCCCCCTTCAGGCCTCCCCTCCCCCAACAGTGGAAAGAATCCTAACAAGAAACAAAACAAAGGAAAACAACACCGCCATGGACCCCCCAAGAAAAGTGGGAAGGAAATCAAACAAAGAGATAAGAGATGAGAATGCCGCAAAAGAAATGGCCACAGGAACCCAACAGCCAATGGACACATATCTAGATAAGACTAAAGGAAGTGGAGAGAAGATGAAGGAGAAAAGCGGGGCCCACAACAAATCAGGCAAATGATGATTTTAGTCTCTTGGAACTGTAGGGGGATGGGCTCCTCCCTAAAAGATAATGCAGTCCGAGATCTCATTAAAACAGAACATCCAGACTTCCTCCTACTCCAGGAGACCAAAATCACCGAACAGGAATTCCATAACAGCTTGAAAAGGAGCAGAAATTATGAAGGAATTGCCATGAGTGCAAACGGAGCATCAGGCGGTATAGGGACAATTTGGGATAAAAACAAATGGAAACTCAAAGATAACAGACAGAATAGATGGTGGGTCAGGCTAGATATGCAAAACACAACCAAGATGGAAGAATACACAATTTATAATGTCTATGCCCCCCCCCCCCACTTTAGAGATAAAGCCTCATGTTGGGACTCTCTTTCCTCTGATCTTATGACTGCCCATGGTAGAAACATTTTCCTGGGAGGAGACCTGAATTTAATAAGGAATGCGGATGAGAAAGTAGGAGGGAACTTCTTGGCTGATCCCTCAAGAGATACTCTAGAAGAAATCATTCAAACCCACAGCCTAGTTGACATCCCACCTCAGAATGGACGCTTCACTTGGTCAAACAAAAGAACAGGCAAAAACAATATCAAAGAGAGACTGGATCGTATTCTGGTTCAGGAGAGAATTGTGGCCAACTTCTCAAGGATTCAGAGCACAATTATCCAGGGCTTTATATCAGACCACAAACTCGTGGCTTTGCATTTAGACAAATTGGAAAATATGGGTCCACTGCCCTTCAAATACAACAGAGCTTGGGACAGCAGCGTGGACTTCAGAAACTTGATAAAAGATACCTGGGCAAATGATATAACAGGCTCCCCCCACTTCATTTGGGAAACAAAACTCAAGCTCCTCCGGAATGCCATAAAGCAATGGGCAAGGAAACATGCATTAGAGGAAAGGAAGGAAAAACACGAGCTGCAAATGAAAATAGCGCAATGGAATCAAGAAAAGGAAGCTGGCCAAGACACAGAAGAAGACCAAAGGAAAGAAAGTGAGTTGTACAAGGCGCTATACAACCAGAACCGAAAGGAAGAGGAAGAGCAAAGGCAAAAATCAAGATGCCTCTGGCTCAAATCAGGAGACAAAAATACTGCGTTTTTTCACAACAGTCTTAAATTAAGGCGAGCAGGAAACAATATTGAAAGGATAACAGTTGAGGGCAGAGAACTTTCGGACCAAGGGGAAATCAAGGAGGCAGCATCTCGACATTTTCAAACTCTTCTTACAGCTGACCCACACTACCTGGAAAATCCGGAATTCCTCAACATAATTGAGAACAAGATCTCTGAAGCACAAAATGGTGAACTGGACAAAGAGATCACAAGGGAAGAGATCGAATGGTCAATTCGCAGTATGCCCTCGGACAAAGCCCCGGGGCCTGATGGCTTCTCAACAAGCTTTTATAAAACCCATTGGGACATCATCAAAAAGGACTACATCAGAATGGCGAAAAACTTCTACACAAAATGCAAAATGGGCAGCAGCATTAAATCCTCCCACTTAGCGCTAATCCCAAAAGAGCCCAATCCTCAAACATTTGATAGATTCAAGCCTATCTCTTTGTGTAATGTTTCCTACAAAATCATCACTAAGATTCTGGCCAATAGGATCAAAAAAATTCTTCCTTCCCTCATCTCCAAGAACCAAGGAGGCTTTGTCCCCAAGAGGCACATAACAGATAATGTCATTCTTATTCAGGAGGCTATCCACAGCAGCTTAGCCAGAAATGAAAGGGGCATGATCATCAAGCTGGACATGGCAAACGCCTTTGACCGGGTAAACCATTCTTTCCTACAGGCAGTCTTAAAAAAATTTGGTATCTCAGAGTTCTTCATCAGCAGGGTCATGGAATGTATCTCCTACAACTGGACAGCCCCCCTAATTAATGGCAGGCCTTGCAACGCCTTCAAAAGTTCAAGAGGCTTGAGGCAAGGGTGCCCTCTTTCTCCCTTCCTCTATATCATCATGGCAGAAACGCTAAGCTTGCACCTGGAAAACAAGCGAAAGTTAAAGGAAATAGTAGGAGTTGACATTGTTCGAGGAACCAAGGGGATCAATCACTCCCTTTTTGCAGATGACACCCTTTTAATTGGAGGGGCATCAAGCCTCATGGCCAGGAGATTCAAGAACATTCTGGACCTCTTTCTCCAAGCTTTTGGGGGCAAATTAAACAACAAAAAGTGCATGGTCTACACCTGGAATGTCCCAAGATACATAGCCCAAAGAATCTCTATGATCATGGAAATCACTGCTCAATCGAATTGGTCCCATTTTACGTACTTAGGGCTGCCCTTAGCTAAAGAAGCTATCAAAACCGAGGTTTGGGTAAAGCTAATTGAGAAATTGAGAGGGAAACTGCAGAGCTGGGGGGTGTACTGGCTCAACCTGGCGAGCAGAACAATTCTTATCAAGGACATTCTATCAGCCCTTCCTATCTATCAATTTGCCACTACTATCACCCCAGCAAGCATCCATAAGCACATGGAGCTGATTATCAGAAGCTTCCTGTGGAAGGGGGGAAAGCAAGATACAAAAAAGTTCAGCCTGGTAAAATGGGAAAAGGTCACTCTTCCCCTAGAAAAAGGAGGGCTCGGAATCAGAATTCCAAGACTCGCAAATATGGCTATGGGCTTCAAGATAACATGGAGAATACTCAATGAGAAAGGGTCCTGGTGGACAGAGGTCCTCAAGAGGAAATATCTGAACAGGATAAACAACAATATCCTCTCTGAAACCATTACTGATAGACAATGCACACCTGTTTGGAAGTTGATCAAAAAAACACTTCCCCTTTTCAAACCTAGCATATCTAAAGTCCCAGGCAATGGAAGACATATCAGCATATGGGAGGATAGAATAATGGGCATGGAAGCCAGGGAAATCTCCCCTAAATACAGGCCTCTTCAACAGTGGATGGCAGAGGCAAACCTCAAAACCCTCTTCGACATCTCCCTTTGGGACCAAAATTGCTGGGCTGGCTGGAGATCTCTGTCCCTTCCCAATGGCATCTCGAACCTCTGGGACGACCTAAAGCTCTCTCTCACAGGCACAGCCCCAACAAATAGATTGTCAGATGACAAATTTGTTTGGGACCCAAATGGTGGTAGCTACACGGTAAAAGAAGGCTACAAAGCACTCCAAAACTCTACAGCTCCCAATAACTGGCATCTTTACAAAACAGCCTGGAGAACTGAAAGCCTGCCAAAGGTAAGACTCTTCAACTGGACCCTGCTTCATGGTAAAATCCTAACAGCAGAAAATCTCAGGAAGAAGGGTATTCAAGGCCCCTCAATTTGCTGCATGTGCAGGGGGGCAGAGGAAAGCAGTGACCACCTTTTCATTGATTGTCCAGTAGCCAGGTCTTGTTGGAATCTAATAACCAGCCCTTTAAATATCGGAGATCTCCCCAACCAGATCTCTCTCCTTCAGAAAGGTTGGGGGAAAAGCTTCCCTTACGCCAATAAAAACATGAATCTAGCAAAAAGGATGTGGAACAGCATCCCCTCAAACCTTTGCTGGCAGATATGGATAGCCAGGAACAAGTGCATATTCAACAACAAGAAACCTAGTATCTCCAGCATTCTTGCCAAAACTACTGCTCTCATAACAGAAACCGTGGAAGCAAATGGAATCTCCCAGGCAGACTCGGAATGGACAGATGACAGGGTAAAAGAGTGGATGCGGAGATTCAATTATGAAACAAGATCAAAAAATAATGCAATCACAGGATTCGGACATTCGGACTGGAAATTGAGAGGGACCAGGGATGAAGTCAACAATTGGATCCAACATCAAAAGAGATACACACTCCATTTCGATGGGGCTTCAAAAAATAACCCAGGCAGAGCTGGAGCTGGGGGAACTATCAAAGACCCACAGGGGAAAACTATTGTCACCTATGAGTGGGGTCTAGGCACCATGTCAAATAACAAGGCTGAGGCTTACAGCCTCCTTTTGGGGACCTCTATCACCAAGAATCTCGACATCCAAGATCTCCTTGTTATGGGCGACTCGGCCATTATTATAGCAGCTATGAACTCTGGAAACGACTTTAAACAAATAGCCCTAAATAGAATCAAAATCAGGATCATGGATCAAATCAGGTGCTTCAACAAAGTGACATTCAAACACATCCTAAGAGGCAACAATGTGGAAGCGGATGAGCAAGCAAATAATGCAGCTGGAAGACCCACGGGTTAGGTAAGGGAAAACGATAAATTTTATGGAAAGGATATTCCATAGGCAGGCCCTCTCCCCCTCTCCCCAAGCTATTGGCCACCTCAAGCATCAGTACCAATGCATCTGGCCCTTCCCCAACTCCCCTTCATCACCGCCAAGCCTCCTCGACTGCCCATCCAGGTACGACAGGACTGCATTTCGCCCACAGGGCCCGATGTACCCAGGCAGGCTCTGGAATCTCTCCCTGATCAGCGCAACCATTTTCAGAAGGCGTGATCGAGCCCATTTTGGTGGCAGGCCCCTCGAGCACTTTAAGATCACCTCAAACGATCCCTCCTCTATCAAAAACAGATCTTCTCCTTCTCGATCCAAGAACCAGCAGGTCACCTCCGCTTATATAAATGACAGGGTGAACCCCAGAATCTCTTCAGCTCGAGGCTATGCTAAACAGTCGCGTTGTGATCACACCAAGCGCAGGCATCAGTTAGTGGGTTCTTACTCTCTCCAGGACCACGAGCTTCGCTCCTCGTTTCAGGTAATCGTTGGTCTCCTTTTGTTTTTTTCATCTATAGCTGACCTTCTGTTCTGTTCTCATTACAGAGGCCATTGTATCTTTCTTTCCCTCCAGTGCACTGCACTCTTCCCTTCCCTAGTCCGCACTCTCTGGAATTTTGCCCCCCCTTTGGTTCTTCCCCTTCTCCCCGCTCACCTCCCCTACCCTTATCCCTCAAATCCCCTCTTTGATCCCAGCTCCATGGAGAACCAGGACCAGATAAATGATTAGGATCCAGCCAACACGCCAATCGACAGGCTCTTCAGCAGAGAATGCACCATGTGTAGAACTCACACCATTCTAATCAACAGTTTCGTGAACCATCTGAAGGACTACGAAACTGACAGCAGATCGAAGAGGAAGAAAATGGAGAAACAGAAGGAAGAGATTGAAAATCTCAAAGGAAGGTGCAGCCACCTTGAAGAAGCCATCGAACAGATCATAGCACTCTCTCAGGGCTACCAGGCTGAAGCCTCCTCAAAGGCTAGTGCAAGGAGGGATCCCAAGCCGGATGATTCGGTCACGCAAAATCTCCCTTAAAATTTCCCATGGCTTGCAAATTCTGCTGGTTAGGAGGCGCTTATGTAAGGCAATATAGCCATTCCCTCTTCAATTTCAGTCATCATAGAGGCAGAATCGAGGAAAATGGATCTGCGCACCCAGTTTTGATCCTCTTCGCTCTAATCTCCGATTCCAATGTATCAGAACTTTGATTTGGGTTTTATAATATGAAAGTAACCGATGTTGTTAAAAAAAAAAAAATGACAATAGCTTGATGTATTTCGAAAGATAAATATTAACCATAGTCTTAGCAAAGTAGGGAAATAACATAAATTTCGTGAAGTCCAAACAAGGTCAGCCTATGTCCACAGTCAGTGAACTTGGAGCCCAAGGGCTAGGGAACCTGCAAACTATATATATTTTCTTCAAGAAAAATTGTTAGACATATGGCGAATTAGATCACATAAGATAGACCCAAAATATACTAATAGGATGTTCTTATCTCCATCTAATGAATAACAAGCTTATTAAATTTTTAAGCACAATATAGGAAAGCACATATCCAGCACATACCATAGATCAATGAGACAAAGACACCATAAATTGTACTCCAAAGTCTTTTATTATGAAATTCCAAATGTTCCAAGCAAAACAATGGCTTCACACTAGCATTACAAAATTACATTTAGAACATAATCACTATCATTGTGATTTGAGAAACAAAATGGCTTCTAATCTATAGATAAATCCTCCAAGTGGAAAATAATGGCTAGTTAGCTTGATCCCCGTCAAAATAATCTTGACTGTCGATAAATCTTTGATCAACTTTTAAATTGTGCCGTCAAATTTTTTTATTTTGAGGAATTTTCGAATTTCTCACTAAAACCATTTTTTATCAATCCAAAAATAATTCTTTTGGATTAATTTCCCCAAAAAATTGACTTTGACTTAAACACTGAGGTCCAAGGGCTTAATGTTTTTTAAAAAATCCATTTTTGCCTTGCTGGGGGATCTCCAAAATTTGACTTCTTCATGACTCATGATTTCTTTTATTATTTTCCACTTGGAGAAAGTAATTTCTCAAGAAACAAAATTTCAACTTTAAATCAATTAATTTTCTGACTTAGGATTTAATTTTTATTTTTGCCAGAAAAAATTAATTAATTGACATAAGAGGGGATTAATTATTTTTTCACTCTCAAATACCTTAGCCATGGTGTCTAATTGCGAGGGACCATGCACTAGAATATTTTTTACATCAGATAACTACATTTCAACCCTCAAAAGGAGAATATATGTTCATTATAGACCCTCTTAATATTTACCCATTTTGCGACTCAATATGATCTAGTAGACCAAGTGATCTGTAGTAAAATAATTTAACCAATTAGCTTAAATTATTCCCAAATCACTTTTACACTAGACTCAACTAAGAACACTAGGACTCACATAAGATTTCGACAATAAATTTCACCCTAATTTTGGTGTTTAAGTTGGAAGGAAAAAACTTTTCTGATTAGCCGTGTTTAGAAACACGGGTAATCAATGAAGTTAGAAAACCTCCTAGGATGAAATTTGTTGCCAAAATCATAGGCTTGCCTAGGTTGTTACATAAATAAACGGTCGTACTAGCATCATTTACATTAAAAATTTGTAGAATGGGTTTTACAATGACAAGATAATTGGTTTGATAATGATTCTGACTTTGAAAAATGTTATCCAACTGCTTCCTTGGACTTTTGACAAAATAGGTGCAACAAGTCTCATACAGATCCTTAAGTGTAGTCCAGATTTATTAGAATTCTTGCAGTCACGAATGTGAGGAATTATATTATCTTTCACAGACGTTCGTAACAATACCTTTGCTTTATTCTCTCACTTCTCCTAGTCTTGGATCGATGCAGTTGTCATGCCTCTATCACACTTGGTTTTTCTTCTTCTCCATTTGTGTTCGTTCATACACCATAATCTTCCATTAGGGTTTGCAACTTGAATTTCCAATTAACATAATTGGATCTGTTCAATTTATTGGCCTCGTTTAGATATGCTTCTACAAGAGGATTCATCATCTTCAAGAAAGAGAAAATTTTTCCAATCCTCCATTATAACCAAATATGCAAGACTCAAATCCCTTTTCATTTTATTTCACTTTTCACCTAATTTTTCTGATAGGGATCGCAATGGCTTATCCAATTATATATAAAGGCAAAAATTAATTAGGCTTACCTTGCCTTCGAAGGCTCTGCTATCACTTTCAATCAAGCATAAAAAATAAATAGTATCTCCTCATTGCGCTTTAAAACAACACCTCTCAATCAAGCATTGAAAAAATAATTTATCTCCCCGACGCACTTTTAAAATCAACACTTTTGCGATGCATTAAACAATTTGGTAATTTCAGAAATTTACCCTCTTTGATGCACTAACTTCTTAGCACAAAATGCGATGGTCCGGCTTAACAAAAGTGCAATAGTCCTCACAAACTGTAGGCACGTCGTTGCCATGGAATGAACCTACAAACTCCTAACACAAAGTCGGCAGCAACAAAAAAAATGGAGTGTAAGATCACTGTGGAAGGGCAGATCACTCTTCACATGTACATCAGGTTTGGCCTTCTAGCTCGATCTATGGATTGGCCCTCCACACGTTTGACTCTGCACGCTGAGCAATCCGTCAACACTAATAGTGTTTATCTCTCCACGTCGAGAATTCAATGTGTTTGGCTCTTGGCTTTACAGACTCAGGGTGATAGACTTACGCAGCAGTCAGATTCACCAAATGTTGCCTTCAACACAATCATATCTCTGCCACGTTGTCTTCAATACTACATTCAACACAATCGTATCTTCACCACGCTACCTTCAACATAGTCATATCTTCTCATGAAACCAATCAAACCACGGGATTTCTCCTCTTGCGCTTGCTCTGAAAGATTCGATCTGATCTACCTCTGCCAATCGAGATTGTCTACTCTGATACCAAATTAACAAATAGAAAGACAAGATTTGGGGAATGAATCACACAACTCTTAGGTGAGAGCACCTGATGTTGCCAAGCAACGCTTCTCTTTTGATTTAATTAAGAAAACAAACAATAAATATCTTATAGAGTTACATTCGGTTAGGGAGATCAAACAAACCCCAAAAAAAAAGGATCTAATTCCAAAATACAAACAAAATCTGAACAACCTAACAAATGATTTCTCCATTGTTTTCTTGTGGGAGGAGATGCATAGTGTTGATATTTATCTCAGAAACACAGTTGAAAATTGACGTGGGATGGGCACTAAGATGAATTAAGGCTTTAACCACTGAAAAATGAAAAACCATACTTGCCATAACTAAGAGACCGCTCAACTCTATAATTTGACCGGTAAATATAAAAGCTTTGTTGGAATTATTAACTCTTACTTGTCTTATATCATAATATATGTAACATATGATCCAAAGGGTTATTAGAAACAATTCAAAATGATTTAATTAAAAGCATTTTTTAGCGAGATCTGAGATCCCCGCTTGCTCCCTCGACCCTTCTCGGCCCCTTGGCCTTCTCCCTCGGCCCCTCGGCCCTTCTCGGCTCCTTGGCCTTCCATCTACGAAGCCTGCCTCTCAAGATCTGGTGCGGGTCTATCCAGCGATCCTCCTCTGCGATCTGCTAGGCCATGGGTGTTTGCTTTCCTTGAGCATCCCGCAAGCCTGACCTCCATGGAGGCGGTGGGCACCCCCCAGGTTCCTCCCTCTCCTCCGTCGAAGATCTCCGCAGCTGAGACGTTCAACCGTCTTCTGGAAGAGCTGCCAAAGAAGAAACCTGCTGAAGCGACGAAATTCATTAAGAGGATCGATGAAATCCCCGAGATCTCACTCCCTCCGGAAACCCCGATACAGGTTACCTTGTCCCTATCCGAACGAGCTCTCATAGGCCAGTTTACGGGTCTATGGCCATCCCCCAAGTCCACAGAGAGCTGGGTCAAAAGAAACTAGGCGCCGCTGATCAAAGAAAGCGTGATCTCTTATTTCCTGGGGCGAGGATTCTTCCTTTTTGAATTTAACACCAAAGAAGACAAAGATCTGATCTTTCGAAACGGTCCCTACTTCATGGGCCCTGATCTTTCGAAACGGTCCCTACTTCATGGGCCCCCAGGGCCTATATCTGAATAAATGGACTCCCGACTTTGATCCAGAAGTGGACGTCCCCAAAGTTGTTCCGGTCTGGGTAAGCCTCCCAAACCTTCCAGTTCACTGCTAGAACTGGGATTCTCTGGTGCACATCGGTAATGCTCTGGGGAAATTCATAGACCGAGCAAACAGTAAGGACCAATATGACTGTGCTAGGATCTGCGTTGAGGTGGATCTAGAGGAGGGGCTCCCAGAGGCAATCAAAATCAAATTAGGAAACTGGATGCATGTTCAGAAACTAGACTACGAACAGTTGCCCTTCAAATGTCGGAAATGCCAGGTTTATGGGCACTTTGCCAGGAACTGCCCAACGACGAATGAAACAACTCAAGGTAAGGAGGCCATCTGGAACCAAGTCAAACGATCCAAAATGCCATCCAAGACTCAAAAGCCGGGAGGAACTATAGGCAAAGGGATCCATCAAGACCTAGTTCAGCAGATTCAGCAAAGCCAGCCCAAGTCTAACCCGGAGAACAGGTTTGAAATTCTCAGCTCCCAACTAGAGGATCCACATGAAGAAACAAATCAAAAGTCAGTGTCCCCAAACAAAGACTCTCCATCTCATATCTTTAAATACATGGGAGTTCCGGGAAGCTCAAAAGGAACTCCTGAAATAGCCAAGGAGGAGGACCAAGAATCAGAAGACTCGGAGGAGGAAGGAGAAATAGGAGAGTCCCAATCCTTTGTAAGGAGATCTACAAGAGGGCGCAAAACAGATCGGGAAAAAAGAGAGCATGAAACGTACAAGGACAAGCTACAGGGCAGCCAACCAACACTGGAGAAGCTGCTAGCAAAAAAGCCGAAGATGGCAAGAAACCAGCACCAAGGCTCCAAGGGAGCCCAACCAAGCAAAGGTAAATAATGAAAATAATATCCTGGAACTGTAGGGGTATGGGCATCAAGATCAAAGAAGATGCTATTCGAAATCTAATTAGAATAGAGGTTTCGGACATACTCCTCCTCTAGGAGACTAAAATGGAATCTGATTTCCTTCAGGTAAGCAAAAAACTCTGGAAAAAAAGTAACGCAACAACAGCCTCAGCCCGAGGAGCCTCCGGAGGGTTGGGTACTCTCTGGAATGAAAGTAGGTTTTCATTGGTGTCACGGGTATCAAATATCCACTGGGTGATGGTAAAGATGTAGCACTTAATCACAAAAGAAATATTTTGTCTTATTAATGTCTATGTACCAGTCAACGTCGGAGAAAAAAAGGACTGCTGGAATTCATTAAGACAGCAAGCAGAGCTGGGAAATCTGGATAAAGTCATCATAGCAGGTGACCTGAACATCACGCTTCACTCTTCAGAAAAGCGAGGAGGTTGCATCGTGCGAGATCCGGCAAGGGAATGGGCAGAGGATCTCCTCCTAGATTGGGATCTGATCGATATCAAGCCTGTCTCAGGTAAGTTCACTTGGTCCAATAAAAGAATAGGCCCCGGGCATATCGCTGCTAGGTTGGATAGATTCTTTGTTCATAGCTTGTTTCTCTTACTTGGTTTAGATGCAAGCATGCACATTCTTCCTTGTAGCACCTCTTATCATAATCCTATTATGCTATCTCTTAGAGCTCACTCTGACCTTGGTCCCATTCCCCTCAAGTTCAGTCCTTTATGGATCAAGGAACCAAGTTTCATGCAGATGGTCAAAGAATGTTGGTCCCTGCCTGTAATTGGATCTCCATTCTATATATGGGAGGAAAAAATCAGAAGATTGAAGTCAAAGCTAAAAGGCTGGGCCAAATCCCTGGCCAACCCAGCATCTGAAAGAAAAAATACTCATGATCAGCTAGAAGCCCATTACTTGCAGACGTAAGAGGCATATATCACCAGAGACATATTAGACAAAGAGGCGCAACTCCAACATCAATATCATAAATCATCCCTGGCTGAAGAGGAAGCGTGGAGGATCAAATCACGCTGCCTATGGCTGAAGGCAGGTGACAGAAATACCAGTTTCTTTCACAAACAAGATGAATCCAGGAAATGCTCTAATTCCATAACAGAAATTAGAGGAGGAGATATCACACACAAGGATTTTACAAACATTAAACAAGCAGCCCATCAACATTTCAAAAGGTTGTACAGTGCAGAGGAGAATACTCAATAGAATATGCATCTGCTGGACGGGGTTCCCAACCTCGTTTCTGATGAGGAGAATCACCAACTAGAGAAAAATATCACAATGGAAGAAGTCAAAAATGCATTGGCTGCTATGAACCCCGATAAATCTCCAGGACCAGATGGGTTCTCTGCCTCCTTTCTTCAATCCTGCTGGCACATAGTGGGGAAAGATTTGTTTAAAATGGTTCAAAAATCGCAGATTTGTCAGAAATTAGGAGGAGGAACCAATTCTTCATTCCTTGCCCTCGTCCCCAAGGAAGGCGCTAATGTTTTCAATAGGTTTCGGCCCATATCCCTTTGTAGTATTGGCTACAAGGTGATCACAAAAATCATTGCTAACAGGTTGAAGCAAATCCTACCTAGAATCATTCCTGAGAACCAAGGGGGCTTTATACAAGGGAGATATCTGGTGGACAACTTTCTTCTTGTCCAAGAGGCTATCCTGTCAAGTCAGAAGTGCAAAGAGCAAGGTATGGCCATAAAATTGGATTTAGCAAACGCCTTTGACCGAGTTAATCATTGTTTTCTAATTAATGTATTGGAAAAATTTGGGTTTGGAGCAAGGTTTATTAATTGGATCCGGGCCTACATATCGGAACCTTGGATCGCTCCTCTAGTTAATGGTAGATCTGCAAGTTTCTTCAAAGCTATAAGAGGGTTAAGACAGGGCTGCCCTCTGTCCCCTCTGTTGTTCGTTATTCAAGCTTCAGTTCTCAGCTTTCATCTAAACAAAAAGTTGCAAGAGCAAGAGATCCCAGGGATCTCCATAGCAAGGGGAGTCCATCATATAAACCATGCCCTTTTTGCAGATGACACTTTTCTTCTTGGAGCAGCTTCGATTCATTCAGCCAAAAAATTCAAAGATTCCCTTGACGAGTACTGTATCGAATCTGGAAGCAGCCTCAACAAGGGTAAGTGTCACATTTACTATTGGAACACCCCCCCATCTCTGTTATCTTCCATCTCGAGATGTCTTGGATTTGTCGCCACCAAAGATTGGACCTCTTTTAAGTACCTGGGTTTGCCAATATTTCTCAAGCGCCCCTACAGCAAAGATTGGCTGCCTCAGGTAGAGAAATTTAAAATCAGGCTTCAGGCATGGGGGATCAACTGGTTAAATATGGCAGGGAAGACTATTCTCATAAAATTTGTTCTTAGCAGCCTCCCTCTTTTTCAATTCTCAGTGCTTCTTGCACCCAATGGCATTCTTCAAAAAATGGAGAAGTATATCATATATTTTTTTTTGGAAAGGGGATAAAAACAATGAAAGGAGATTCCCGTTGGTAAAATGGGAGACGATCCTCAAACCCATGATGGAAGGAGGGCTCAATATTAAAAATTTTCATCTGCAGAATATAGCAATGTGTGGCAAGCAGCTCTGGAGACTAATAGCGCTCAATCCTGGCTGGGCACAGTTAGCAATCTAGAGAAAATACTTCCAAGGCAATCGAATGAGATGCTTAGACGGGCCTCTTCCACAAGGAACCTCGCCTTTCACCACGATCTACTCAAAAGCAGCCCCGCTATTGCGATCCAGAGCCTATTGGATTCCCGGGAATGGGAAAAAAATTAATCTATGGACAGATTGAATCACGGACAGAGATCCAATCAAAGACTACCCAAACGTGACTGCATTAAAAATCTGGATGAAGGCTACAGGGAAAAACAGGTTATGGGATATTACAGCATGGGATGGGTTGCAATGGGCAGGCTGGCAGCTGTTGGACGTGCCATCAAACCTCCAGCAGGAAGTCAACCATCTCCGTGTCCTGTTGAATGGTATTTCTCCCCTGCACCGCCGCAAGAAAGACAGACAAGGATGGGGAGATCGGGCTGCAGGTTACTCGGTCGCCCAGGCCTATGCGCAGCTAGATTCTATCCCCAACGTGCCACCCGATCCAGCCCCGTGGAAAGCCATTTGGGATATTAAATCGCAACCCAAAATCGATCTCTTCTATTGGTTGTTATGCCATAGAAAAATATTGACAGAGGATAAACTCCAAAAACGAGGTTACTGTGGACCTTCCAGATGTTCCTTGTGCCAAGAATCAGAAGAGAATGCCACGCATCTTATTCTCAGTTGTAAATACTACATTCAAGTATGGAGAGAATTAATGGATGATTGGAATCCAAGATTCGAGTTACCTACCACAATAACAGTCCTATTTGCAACTTGGAAAAACAGTTATCCGGGTCCCTCTCCTAAAAACAAATTGATCAAAGCGGCCTGGGCATCACTTCTCAAAATTTGCTGCTGGCAAATTTGGTTAGAGCGAAATGGCAGAATCTTCAGAAGTATTCAGCACATTCCCAAGAAAGTTGCAGCCAAGGTAAAGAGCCAATTAAAAGAATGCTTGGCAGAACAAAAAGATGACTCAAATCTCAGCTAGATAGACATAGATTGGGGGTCCTCCCTGGACCTGAAATTCCGCCAAAAAATCAGAAGCATGGACCACCCTGAGGAATGGAAAATCAGGGGAAAAAACAGCGAGGAGTTTCAAAACTGGGTCCCCAAACAAAAGGCTCACTCTCTATTCTTTGACGGGGCATCAAAAGGGAATCCGGGCAAGGCTGGAGCAGGAGGAGTTATTAAAAACATTGATGGAGTACCGATTCTTCAGTTTGCCTGGGGTCTGGGAATCAACTCCAGTATCCAAGCTGAGGCATTAGCCCTCTTCCAAGGACTTAACTTGCTTTTGAAGCTGGGAATCAAGGAGGCAATAATTTTTGGGGACTCTGAAGTGATCATAAAAACCATGGTGACCAATTCTAGTCCGCGGGATCTAAGGTTAGCAAGGTTGATCCAAAGAATTAGAAGCATGGCGAAGCTATTCCAAAACCTGAGATACTATCACGTGCTGAGAGACAACAACAAAGAAGCAGATCTTGAAGCCAATAAAGCAGCACAACTCAAGGACGGGGCAATGAAAAGCGACGAGGAAGAAACATGGGTCCCAATCCCGTAAATCTGTTCAGCACCTATGTTCTTTTGTTTGATTCTCAAACAATTTGTTTGTATATTTAAACTTGGGAAAATTGTAGAAACAAACTCTTTAGATGACCCCAAAAGGAACTGGAAGTGGAATTCAAGCTCCACATTTACTCAGAAGGACGAATCCTACTGGATCAGGTCCTTTGTAATCAGAAAATTGGTATTCAGACCGACCCAATAATATATTCCATAACCGTTCTTGTAAAAAAAAAAAAATAATAATAATAAATAAATAAATAAAATAAATAATAAATATATATATATATATATATTATATATTATAATATATATATATAATATTATATATATGATTATATAAGAAGACTATGGTTTGTTATGGTATTGGTCATTATGGAGTAGAGTTTGTTTCTATGGGAAAAAAGATTGATTCTAATTTTTAATATGTTGTTAGATATAGTTGCATATCAGAGATTCTATCTAACTATTTGGCTCCTATTTTGGCGTGTGGTTGAGATATTCTCTCAAAAAATTGTTAGTGTTCTAAGATAGTGTGTCTATTTTGTAGCATAGCTTATATTATTTATGTGTGCAATTATTCGTTGAATAGATCACTCAACACCAATTTTTTGTTAGTGGAAACCATGTCTACTCTCCCATTTTTCCACATGATATCAGAATCATTTGGAATTCATTGAGAAGTTGAATGAACCATGTACTAATAGACATCCTATTATACAACAGTCAAGTAACCATGTATTCCAATAGATAGTTTTTCCTTTATATGGACTTCTACAATTTGATAATTTCTAGAAGAAGAAAGTCCTTGGTTAGACCAAAAGGAAAACTTTGTTGGTAAGAAGCATCTTCAATGCCTGAAGGAGCACATATTGCAGATGATTGTGAATGCCAAATCTAACAAATGTTAAGATAAGTAGTCATTGGACTTATGAACTCATACTTGTCTAATAACTTAATGTGTAACATACGATCATACAAGAAGTTTTTGATTTGTTAATGTATTGATCATTGCAATGTAGAGTATGTCTCTACGTGAAAGGTCTCATTCTTAAGTTTCAAATGATTGTTAGATTTAATTGGATATGAGAGATTCTGTCCCACTAATTGGCTCCAATTTTAATGTCGTTGATATATTCTCTTGTTGGGGTATTCAATGTATAAAGAAACATGCATTGCAGTTGATTATAAAAACTGAACCTAACAAAGATTTAGATTAATAGTCATTAAAGAGTAGTGATGAAACTATTAAATTCTACTTGTCTTATAACTTAGTGTGTAATATATGATCATAGGAGAAGATTGAGATTTCTTATTGTATTGATCATTGCAAAGTAAAATTTGTTTGTATGTAGAAAAGTTTCATTCTTAAGTTCTATAATTTGAAAATTGTTAGATTGAATTGGATATGAGATATTATCTCCCATTTTAATGTGGTTGATATATTTTCGCAATAATTTGTTAATGTATTAAGGTAGTATCTGTTTTAAAACATATATTTATATGTACACAGTTTTCACACTAGTTTTTGGTTTGAGAAACCTTGTTTCCTCTTGCTCAATATCAAATCAGGTATAACCATCATGAAAATTGTTATACATTGGAAGATGTATAATTGTGAGAATATTGTGATGTCCAAGTAATAGAATTCAACTACGAGAAAATTTTCTCATTGCAAGTATTATGGCCATTTAAACTTAATCATCAGATTCCAAGCACAAGGCAACAATTTGAGCGAATGGATTGCTTATCTCAGCAATTGATTCAGCTTGGCCCATCTTTGGCTCCAAAAAAATCGGCCCCAACGACCAGATATCAAATGAGCTAGGATGTGGGTTGACTCAATGGCTACCTGGTCCCTAGTCTCTCCATAGACAAGCTCCAGCCACGTGCACCGAAAATGCTAATAACACAACTAGAAATTACACAGACAAGCAAGTGGATATTATGAACCAAATTAAGAGGAACCAAGACTACTATGTCATTTCGAGGTTAAAGAAGAATTTTTCATTAAGGATGTGAGGAATGACTATGAGTAGTTATCACCTAGGTTTCACCCAGATAAAAACAAGGCCCTTGGTTTTGAGTCCTTCATAATCATTTACAAGGCCTTCTAGTGCTTGAGCAAAATGAGGAAATGATGTGCAAATGTGACCTCATAGATCCCGAGGAGGATTTCGAATATGCCCATCAACATCGGAGGAGATGCATGATGCACAAGGGTTTCTATGAATAAGCATTTGATCAAAATGATATTTTCAAGCCATTTTCCTTTTGGATTTCCTCAAAATCATTTTTTTACGCTAAGGACCATTTAATGAGAACTGAGTAGTGATAGTGGTTGGGGTGAAAATTTGTGGTGGCTGCACCCATGAAGTTGTAAGGGGGCTTCAATTTGGTCAACCTCTTATAGATTTTTTGATTAAGCTTTGACTTAACATGTTTTATCTATGGCGGTTAATTCCCAAGTATTTGAAATGTGAGTTGGTCGGCCATTTATGGAGTAATATGAGTTAGTCAGCCATTTATGGAGTAAAGTAATTTGGTCAGCCATTTATGGAGGATATAGTGTAGCTAGAAGTCATAATCAAAGTGCCAAAGGCAAAGGTACTAAAGTTGTTAGAGTGTTGAGCTTTTGTGTGTGTTAGAGAAGGCATGGATCTACATAGATATGGTATCCATTCTTTCTCAATTGAGTGTTAAGAATTGAAAACAGGAGCACAAGGCATAGATCCATTGAGGTGTGTTTCAGAATGAAGGAAGGCATCAAGAAACCAATGATATGGGAATTGCTTGGTGTGTACAAATTGATGTCTCGCTCTGTGTTTCTTAGCTGAGCAATAGAGGTAATTGACAAAATACAAGGGGTCAGTAATTTGATGCATTTGTCCGTCGAGGTAATTGATGTCTTACACACAAAAGGTTTTTTTTCCTTGCTCAACTATGTAGGTACAGACTAGATCCAACTCCATACCCACTTTGGAAATATGCTAGGGAGCTTGGATTCATTAGATCTGATGCAGACTCATGGAACTTCTATACAAAACAACTGCAGCTGGTTGGCCTGGTGAAGAGGACTCGTGGTGATGTTTTAGTTTGGGGCGAACTTTTGAGAAATGGATCTATGGTTGTGTTGACCACTCCATGTCAACTACCCTATAACAGTATACATTTTCGCAAGAAGATTCCATCATGATCGAATAATGAGATCATCCAGATTTCATCATCATCTTCAACGATCATTGTTTAAAATAGTAAACCCATTATGTATGTAGGTAATGTAAATAATCTTAGTAGGACCATATTTATATGTAACAACCATAGACATAGTTACCGATCAAATGAGAAAGTGAACTGGTACCCGTTTTTTTGAGGTAGCAAAAATCACCCGATTTT